>JANLJB010000691.1:0-23581 GCA_026212285.1 Bursera cuneata
GAAAAATGGAACACAAGAGCACACTTATATATAACAATTCTACATATATTACTATATATAGTCAAAGTTTACACGTGGAGAATGTCCGGAGCATCACATTCATGGCGGTGGAAAAGGTCTCCGCCGTAACGACAACGGACTTTGGACAATAATATGAAATTGAGGGATTGAGTAATAGATATTATAAGATTGCTATATACCAAGGTTTGAAGGTTTTGACTTATAGAACTATGTGTTCTCTACATATAAAATAATGCTTATGTTCTCTGTAAGTCTTCTCACGAGCAACACGACCCTCTAAGTTTAGTTCTTCCGAGATGTGCTCCATGTTCATACGCATGGAAAAAAGTAGAAACTACTGCTTTATTGCACCAAAACGACACATTTTTTTTTTACAGTAGAACCACTTATTTATCTTCTATATTTGAACACAAGAATAGAACTTTACATCAAACAAAACAACTACGGAAATTTTATGTACGTATGTATAGTGTGTATGCATAGTGTATATGCAAGTTCTACTATCGACTTGGTACCAAAGAAACTGTTTAATATCGCTAATTCAAAGGGCTGAATCTGAATGTTCCTGATGATAATCCCTTCACGGGTTTTGTTGTTCGGGGTATCATCATCATTATCACGATGTCATTATCTTCTTAGACTATCAGAATCGTAAGCTATGAGAACTGATTTATTTACCAAAACAGTGTACATGCAGTCACTAGCTGTTCATTTCATGGCTGAGGCAAAACAACATGTACCTGCTTCATTAATTGTACACATGCCTCTTGCAGCCTTTTGCATTGCAGTCCATTTCCCATAAATGATTGTAAGGCTACCCCAATACGGAAATTTTTTACTTTTCAAATTTCTCTAACGAGTCACATTTACCGTGATTAAGAAACGGAGGGAGGAGGGGCAAAAAGGGGAAAGAAAATAATGAGGGTGTAACGGATGGTGGCTAGTGGGGTTAAGTAAGCCGACGTTTTCCGTTAAGGTTCACTATCAAGGATCGAGTCTCAGCCCATCATGATTCTGATCGGGCATTGACTGAAAAATAATGTTGACGTTGAACTGAGGAGTGAGGACTCTTTGAATATTTTTGTCTCCTGCATAACGGCGTTACAGCCGTCAGTTTGCTATATATAGATAGCGTAACCTAAGCGCCGAGCCCTCACTTACTCTCTCTATTCGAAAACGTTCTTCTGTTTCAACTTTCAACGTCAATTCTCTCTCTCTCTCTCTCTCTCTCTCTTTCTATCTCAATATCCTAGTGCAAGTGCGAGTTGTTAATGGTTGCGTGAAGAAGAAGTTTGGTATATTGGTTGTTTTTCGTTGAGGGCACTGGGTGTTTTTCTCGAAATGGGGAAGAAAGAACTGCAAGATCAGAAAGCCAATGAGAGGCTTGAAGCTGTCCTCCAGCTTCTTAGAAAACAAGCTTCACTCACAGTGAAACAGGTGGGGTTTTGGGTATTTCTTTGTACGTTGATTTATTTTCTCAGTTGTTTCTTCCTTCTTTACCAGTAAGTCATGAGAAGATTACTTGGATTTCGTTATATTATTGCTTAACTATAGTGTGTCGGAGAATTTTCAGTTTAAAAATGTGTTATTTTTTTCTTCCAGTTTTTCGATTAAAATGGAGTAGCTTGTAGCTGTTTATTCTCTTGTAGTACCTTTTAGTGGTCATAATTTCTTTTTTTTTTTCCCCGATTCACATTGGTTTATATCACGTTATTGTTAACAGGAGAAGTTCTGCAACAACGCTTGTGTGGAGAGGTTTCTGAGAGCAAAAGGTGATAACGTGAAGAAGGCTGCGAAGCACTTAAGGGCTTGCCTTTCTTGGAGAGAGAATATTGGCATTGGTAACGTTTCAATGCTCTTCTTGCCTTGCTTCTTCTCTTTCTGTCTGCTAGTAGCAAGCTTCTCTTTTTATAACCATCTCCTTTTCTTTTTGTTTTCTTGTATATACACTGAGAATCTTGCTTTTTGATCTTTGAATTAAGCGTTAAAGTGAACTCCTAGCTATTCATCATTGGAGTCACTCCCCATTCAAAATAAAGAACAAAACTTCACTCTTTTTTTCTTGGTTCTTGAATACACAGAGAATTTGACAGCAGACGAGTTCTCAGCTGAGCTCGTTGAAGGAGTCGCTTATGTGGCTGGTAATGATGAAGAATCCAGACCCGTCTTGGTAAATATTATTCACTTTCTATCTGCTCCGTATCAAGTTCTTTCTCGAGAAACCAAATAAGTTATTGAGTAAAATTTGGTTCTTTTTCTCAGGTTTTCAGGATTAAGCAAGATCACCAGAAGTTCCATTCTCAAAAACTGTGAGTAACCAAACAGAAAACAATAAAGTTTCGTAATTTTCCCTCCTGGTTTCAAGATGAAAGATTCTGATAAGCAGTACTTGTTTTTGTTTTCTTCTGCAAATTTCAGGTTCACTCGTTTGCTGGTATTCACCCTGGAAGTAGCCATTGGAACCATGCCAAAAAGTGTCGAACAACTCGTTCTTCTCTTCGACGCAAGTAAGTTAATTTGATACATTTATCACTGTGCCTCCCGTGCCACAAACACAACTTTGAAAATTTTCATTTTTGGGTCATTTTAAGTTAAATTCTGCACGCTGGTAAAGCAGCATAAAACTAGAGTGACAAAGCACGCAACGTAACTTTGTGGGAGAGCCGGCAGGTTCTGAGAAATGCTCAGACAATGTCCGGAGTGCCCTTCAAATGTCAAAGTCATTTCTTAATTATTGGCCAGGGAGTACAGGGGTATTATCGGGAATTGAAGTTAATCAAAGTTATACTCTCCTAGAATTGGTCAATGTCACTGCCTGGGGCTGATAGTGGTGGTTCAGTATCAGACTCAGGAGACCTCCTAAATTTTTTGATTCTCGCTCAGAAGAGCTCAGGATTCTCCTTTTTTGCTTTGCCAGCACTAGTTGCAATAAATAAATAAGATTATCTCTTAATACTACTGTCGGGCATCTATGTTTTTTAATCTTAATCACCATTTAAAAATGATATTTTCCAATTATCTTTGTGTAAATCTTTTAATATAATTATACTGTTGATTTGTTATGAAAAAAAAGGCTTCTTCAGATCAGCATCAGCTTTTATGAACTTATTGCTGACAACACTGAAGATTGTGGCTGAGTACTACCCAGGGAGGCTTTACAAGGCTTTTGTAATCGATCCACCCTCTCTTTTCTCTTATCTCTGGAAGGTAATTAATTTCAAATCCTGGCCTCTGCATCTATTGCAAAAGTCTAATATGTTTTCCCTGATTAATCTGCAGTGTTTGTTACTGTTTTGCCAACGTATACGTACATTTGTTATTCTTTCTTTTTCACTTTAGGGTCTGCTTTTTCTAATTAGTTTGGTCACCTCAAAACCTTAAGTCAAATCTTGTTTACACTTGTTTTCTTTCGTGGGTCCTTCATCCACCATCTCCTTGCATCATTTCAAAATTATTTGACAATTAGTTTGTTACATGTTTACATTTTAAACTTTATTGAAATTGTTTTTGTTGTTTTAGCTTATTACAAAATATACTTCTAGAAGATTAGATCTACTATAAGTAGAGGGAACCAACCTGATATATTCCTTACTGATATGTGTTGATGGATGGATGCAGGGTGTCCGTCCGTTTGTTGAGCTGTCAACGGCTACGATGGTGGTATCATCACTAGACTTTGAAGAGTCACTTGAGTTCAATGACTTCTCATCCTACCCAAGAGCTTCGTCCCTCCGATTTGACCCATCGTCTGCGAAATCAACGGCCAAGATAGGCTCTTGCTCATCCTCCAGGTTTTCCTTCACAGTGTCCCACCACTTTGACTCGCTCAAGCCGTGGTACCTAACTTTAACTGACACGTCATCATCTAAAGTAGGACCAACTAGCCCTTACCCATTGGGTCCCGCCCTCATTTCACCACTTAACGCCCGGTCCCTCTCCTTTGCATCTCCCGCTGCTAGAACTCCACGCATCAACGGTGGTAGCAACCCCAGGCCCACGAGAAAAAGCTTATTCCCGTCAACACCATTGCCACAGCGAACAACTGGCAACGGGCCAATCAAAATCAACCATCCCCGGACCCCACGCCCCTCATTCCTCCAATCACCGGCCATGTTCTTTAGAAGGGATTGCCACGTCAGCGTCAAGTCCGAGAAGTCTCGGGAGTCGTTCTCGCCATTTTTGAAATTCTACCGAAGGCCGTACGATGAGATGCTTTACAGGTCAAGGATGAGGCCCCCTCTTGGTGGCCTGATCTCGATAGTATCTCCCCACCTCAGACGGCGCCACGTGTCAGTATCACAACGGTTTTAATCCTAAAGGAAAGAGAGAAAGAGTACATAGACTAAAGAAATGTGGCAATCAATGACACTAATTGATGCTAATAATTGATTGATTATTTAGTTTAGTAATAGTTGGAAGTGAAGTGAAGTGAAGTGGCGCATGGGATGCAATTGCAAGGTTATTCCAAGCTCGTGCGGGTGATTAATTAACATGAACGAGAAGAGAAATTTATTATTAGAATTATTAATGTTAAAGGAGACTACGTGCAAAGTGGGATGTGAAAGATTGTGCATCCTCTCTGATTTTGAGCTCTGTGGCAACCTATAAAGTCTACGTTTTGGGTTTTGCATGGGAAAGCATGGGAGCAAGACAGCGTGGTCGAAACGGCGAACACTGCATTGGAAATCATATTGTACCAAGAAAACCGAAGCGTTGAAAACAAATCTATGTTTCAATTCAAAGTTTATATATATAATATTTAATATAAATAATATATTTTTTCTTTTGTGAAGATTTTGAGTTTTTTTTTTAGGGTTGGAGAATCTAGATGTACTTGTTTTGGTTGGACTTTGTTTATAATAAAGAACTTTGATTATTGTATTCTTGTGTATGTGCGTATCTTAATTAGTTGATATATAGTAATTGATAATAAAATAATTGAGTTGGTTTTGAATAGTCGACGATGGCAGTCGGTTTGGTAGGAATATGTGTCGTGTTTTGCTGTTTGAGAAGTCAAAATGGAGCTTCTGATTCCACTGAAGAGTTTTCGTATCGGGAATTGGAACTCTGGGAAAATAAATTTTCTAAATGTATGTACGAATACTCGGATTTCTATACGGGTTGAGTTGTGTGTGGGAGAAAGAGTTCTGGTTGTCGTTTACCAAGTGTCGTTAAGGCATCAAGGTTCTTGTATCATGTTGATGAGAGCCAGCCAGAGGTGACGCTTGAGAACACTTGTAGGTGCTTTCTTCTGCTTGGAATCTACTGCTTCTTCGCTAACATGGGGCTACAGCCTGCAGGCTGTACGTTAGGATATGGACAAAGTGGGTGTTTGTACTACTATTTCTACTATTTGGACTTTATTCTTGTTGTTTCTGGCTAGTTGCTCGCTTGGGTTCTTCAGAGGAAGTGATTTTAATAGTATTTGGAACCGTAGACCTTATTGACCGAACATTATTCCTTTCCTCTAATAATCGATGTGATGGTTGCTAGCCATTATGGTGATCACTGTCCTCATCTTACACTACTCAATAAATGAATTCTATATATATAACCCTGGCAAAACAAGATTAATTTTTATTCTATTCTACCCTTTGTTTTTGAATAAGATGATACACACCGCATCCAATCAAATGGGCCATGACTTGTTAATTTGGTTTATCAAACATGTCCGAAATATATTCCTCATTTTCCTTGTTCTTTAAGACAGAAATGTTATTGCCATGAAAATAAACACACATAAATAAAACTAAAACTGCTTCTTCTTATTTTTCCAATGCAAATCAAGCTTAACTAATGTTAGAAAGAATTTTAAATGAATTAATCCAATATAATGTAATAGGTAATATGTTAATGTCGCATAATTTGATATTTCATTTTAGATGTGACTATGAACTCGGGAGATACATAGCTCAAATGACAAAAAATTTTACATAGCTAGGTTAATGAAATTATGTTGTCATTTTCCAAAGTGTATTAATTCATGATTCTATAAGAAGGGAATCAATAAGATTTGAATTATGTAGAGCTTAACTATTAATATACATATGATGTACACTAGCATAGCTCCACATGGTGGTAGGCGACCCTTGATTAGCTAGGCAGATTATTTCACAAAGAAATCGGCCCATAATTATGATTTGTTCAACAGCGGGCTAAAATGAGGTCCATTATTGGCTGGTCCAAACAGTTAATAAGAGNATTAAAAAGTTTTCCAAGATGTTCATGTGCTCTTTATAATCTCAACTTCCATGCTTATCGTTCATACAAATCATAATTTGAAAATACAAAAAGTTGCACCTAATGCCTCCCACCACACCACAACGGGTAAACCTCGGTGAAATTCGGATAAAAAGTTCCGAAATTTTGNCTCAACTCCAGAAGGTTTAAAATTCTCATTGAACATAGAGAAAATGTAAACCTCCATATTGATGTCTGCCATCCTTGGTGTTCTGCCACTAGTAATAGCATGCTCTCTCAACTTGCTGTTATAAATTCGGGCGTTTTCGATGCTCGAGTAGGGTTCACGACCGGTGGTCGGCCAACCGGTCTCCGACACTACGACTTTGACATCCTCCCTTTGGACGACCCTGACCATTGCTGCTACAAAGGCGTCTAACATGGCATCAAAAAGATTGTAGTAATCCAAATCTCCATCTCTAACAACAGGCCTCGGAGCCTGAAATAGTGCATAGTCAAGTGAAATATTTTCGGGTTTGGAAACCAGGGCAAAGTAAGGGTAAATATTAATAAGAAGTGGTGATCCAATACTGTATAGATATTTGGTGATATTACTCAAAATGTCAGCAACACGAGGAGCAAATTGGCCCTGTGAAGGAGGGTATGAGACTCCTAAAACGTTAGCTGATACAGCAGTAGTGACAGCGATATAATCTAGGCCAGCTTTCTTCCGTAATGAGTTGTGAAGATTACAAATTGCTTTTTGGACATAGGATGCGACAATACCCGGAATTGCCTCGTTACCAACGCAAATGTAACGGAACCTTACTCCTTTTTTAACGTATGTGAATACGTGGTCTTCAGCCCACTTATCCGCAGCTTCTTGGCTCGATGCTACGTAGACAATGGCCTCATTTGGAACGCCAATGGTGACAACCAGCTTGGTTCCGGACAATGCTTCTAAAATTTCAAGATTGGCATCGTAGACCCGAATTAATGAAATTTGATAATTCAAATTTTTGGTCAGGAAATTGATCACCTGTTTTGGTGAGGGGAGATTGTCTCCATTCCTGCCGTAGTTAATTCCAGCATCTCCACCTGCGAAAAATTTCTTTTCATTATAGTAGCAGGATGAGATATACGATCAAATATGTATGCAAAATGCATGTAACCAGAAACTAATTGGCTCAATTGAGATGACCAGAACTCAGAATGGGAAATTTTAACATAACATTATTGTAATATTTTAGAAATACAGAATGATGAGTTTAAATAATCACTCAATTGTAATATTGGAAAATGATGAGGTTAAATATTCACTCACTAAAGACCGTAGAAAGGTCGAGTACAGCTATTGCTAACGCCACAGCCCACATTGTCAATGCAGGGGCCATCCTCATCTGGAGATTGCCTGTTCAAACATGCAAAAGGGCATTAATCGCAACTCGATTTTATGGGCTTGGCAAACAGTTAAATGCCTAAACAAACGGGTGATGAAAAAGAAAAAATAATAATAACTAAAGGAAAAAAAAAGCTCCTCACTGAATTCTTAAAGCACTTCAGTGTTCTGCGGTAAAAGCATTGCGTTTGCTTATATAGAAGAGGAACTAAAATGGCTTTCTAATCCTGCCAACGTAGCTCTTTGAATATCTTGGCCACCTTTACCTACGTTACTCGAGAAACTGACATGCTATCTTGTTTGCTTGCCAAATGTAATCCTACAGAACTAAACGTTACCCATTCATTGATATTCTCTACGAACGAGACCAGGTGCATGTACTTATCACGCTTCATGTAACAGCATGCTCCATTCATAGGCCAACGGATACAGAAATTTCCAGTCTTCAGAAAACCATGACATAGAAACCACTGGCCATGACTTCGTAAAATTGTATTGGTTGCATTATTGAAATAACTCACGTCTCTTATATTCCCATTGAAGCCGGATCATCTGCAATTTATATATATATATATTTTCTATGAGCAATTCTCAAAATCAGTGTGTACTAGCACAATAGTGTAATTATTTATTTATATAAAAGAATTTGCTCATGACGCTAAACCCTTTAACATATTGATTTATTTCTCTTTGCAGTTTCTTAATTGCTAGTTTAATTTAATTACTAAGCTTTACCAGTAACTTCTAAAATCACTCCCTGCACCCTCAAAACCATGTGTCAGTACGTTGTCACACGCTCTTTGTTTCAATAATATCAAACAAAATCAGGGCACCAATCACCATCAAATTTATTTACAAGGAAAGCATCAAAACAGGCAGTTACATGTACCATTTCATCATACACAGTATCCTGATTCGGAACAGAACATACACCAGCCGGCATTCCAAATCAGAATCCGGCACATATTTGTAAAAAGACTCAAGACTCAAAAGCATACAACTGTTATCACCGAAATTGTTTGTCAAAATACGCTAGAAAAGAAAGAAAATTGTCATAGAACACATTATGGGACTTTAAACGTTCATATGACACCATAACTATATTTTCTTCTGCACTGTCTCTAGGTCTAGGGTAGTTCCATAAGTCTTGTGTAGAGCAGCAGCACACCAACCATGTCCATCATCAACTGTCGGCATTCTGACTTCCATAACAGGAATTGCTGGATGTTCACTGCCTGGCAGTATTACCCCAGCCAAAGCTCTAAGAACATTTGAGGCATCAATGTCCAGGCATACATTTATTTCTGGTACTCCTTTGGGGGCTGGAGGAATTCCTGTGATCTTGAAATAGCCTAGAAGATGATTCTCTTCCACCTTCTTCCCTTCACCTTCATAGACAATAATCAGTGCCTCAGTTTGGTTATCACGGACAGTTGTGAAGACTACATCTCTTCGTGCTGGCATTGTGGTGTTTCTAGGTATGATGGGTACAAAGTTGTTTCCATCAGCTCGTATACCAATGGCGAGTGGTGTGGCTTGTATGGTTAACAGGTCCAAGTTCCCAAAAGGATCACTGATGCCCGAAGCTACTGCTCCTTCCAGAGCGGCCCCACAAACAGCTGCTTCTAATGGGTTCATACCTTTGTAAAGTTCCTCCTTTTTGCATATATTCTTGATGAGATTTCTTATTTTTGGAATATATGAGCAGCCGCCTACGACAATTACATCAGTCAGATCCTCGATGTCTACCTTTGCATCACGCAAGCACTGAATTATGAGGTTCTCACATTTCTCAAATAATTTTTKGTTTACTTCCTCAAACTCCTCCCGAGTCACCACCTTACAAATTTTTGTTCCATTTCGCAAGTCAACATCAATTTGGACACTGTTCTGTACAGACAGTTTATGGATTGCATCTTGAGTAGTAACACGAAGCAAACCCATAGACTTGATCTCATCAATACCATGGTTAGAGAAAAGAGTATCTGAAATAGGCAAGAGATAGCGCATCATGTTCTGAAGTAAGTCTTCTCCTCCAATAGGACTTCCAGCTAAGGCTTTTATCTGTGAAACTCCTCCTGCCGTTGCACTCACAGCTACATCGCAGTACCCAGCACCCATGTTGAAAATAAGTGCAATCTTCTCACTTCCACTACCCATATTATCATGTGCAGTCTGTTGCTGATGTTGTGAATATAACAATGCGACAGCAGTTGGTTCAGGCATCAATCTGAGGACATGAAGGCCAGCCATGGCACAGGCTCGTTCAATTCGTGTGAGTTGGAAACGACTAAATGAGACTGGAATGCTTAGAACAACATTTCTTATGGGCCGCTTCAACTGAACTTCAGCTAGAGCTCTTAGTTCCACCAAAAATATTGCAAGAACTTCTTCAGGAGAGGTGGATCTCCATACATTGTTCACTAAGGCAGCAATAAATGGGCGAACACCAATGTCCAAAGTTTGAACCAAAAATGGAAGACTTTTACTTGCATGAACAACTGGATCAGTGTCAACTCTACCAATTAGGCGTTTCATGTTGAAAATTGTAGCTCCAGATAACATATCATGCTCATGGGAGAGTTGATTGCTGACTCCACCTGAAGGGACTTCATCCTTGAAGGTGACATATGACCTCATAATTTTCTGGTTTCTTGTGTTCTTAAGAAGCTCAACTTGGGAACCATTCCAGAATGCAACACTGCACTGTGATGTACCTATGTCAATTCCAATTGCAATTTCTGGAAAAGCAGAGGAAGATTTCTCTTCCCCTGTGGTTTCACTATCAGATACCACAGTATATGCCGGTTCAGCCATCTCTGCGTTTGATAAATTCATGAGTGATGAAGAAATTACTCAACAAATAGAGTATCACTTACAATGGAATAAGCATTGGGAGATACAGAATCAAAGCTGGGAATGCGGTTTCCCACTAAAATTATATGATTATTGATCACATCAACATAAGAAATTAAAATGCTATTTCTACCTTAGCTTAGGAGGAAACTTCTCTTTGAACTAATATGAAAAATTTGTAACAAGAATACAGTCTTGAGGTACTGTAGATTACAGCTTTTAACCAATGAGATAGATTTATCCTCCCAAGCATACATTTTAAGTTTTTTTCAGCAGAATCTTGTATAGAACTTGACCTAACACCCTTCATCAAACATGAAATTGTAGAAAACAAAGTTCACCCATACTAGGAGAGAACATATTATCTCCAGCTCCCAACACTTTAATTTGAGAGGTTAAAAAACTTTGTAAATTTCCATTGCGCATCTGCCACTTTCAAAGTTACACTCCTATTAGTGCTTTTTTTGGTGCTACCAAACGGTTATAGGGCTTAGGCTTAACCTTTAATTTTATAACTCAAGCAGTATCATAGGACTCCCATGCTTGCTTTCATTAAACAAAACCAGCTCGCAATTGCCATCTCCCTAAATTTGAACGTGGACCTTCTAAAGAAAATGATAATAACTGCAACAACTAATGTATGGCAACGGGAACTGCTAAAGTACTCTACTGCAAATAAAAAAAGCAAGTCTTCCAATTATTCCTAGCTAGTAGTGGTGCTTAAATCACTCCGAAAACCATATAAGCTAAAGTGCTAAAATCTAGAGTGCTTCAACATTATGATTTATGGGGAGTAAATAAATAAATGATAGGTCATGCAGGTCTTTCAACAAACATCTCCAAGGTGTTTTCAGCTCGAAAACGAAGAGTATTGACGAGCTGGAGGAAACCATCAAGATAAGATGGCACTGTCATTCTACTTGAATCATCTGGTATAATTCCAAATGAATTGAATGAAGTTCAAACCATCTCTGACTTGCGTTAGAATTTCAAGTATTAATTCAACTTTGCAATATATATATATGTCATTTCAAAGAATAACCAGTAAATTTCACAATCAACTCAATTAAGCAACCAATTCTTCCAAAGCAGAACATAACTTAAAGGTCCAGAATTGCAGATATTTGTACCCAAATCTTTGAATATAAAAAACAAAGACTCCAGGTCAAAGAAACTAGTAAAATTTAACAACTATGAATATGATGAAGAAATTCGTATCCAAAGCAAAGAAGAAACAAGACAACCCCAATTGCAAAAATGATGATCAACGTCTTGGGTATTAGTAAAAGTTCAAAACAATCTAGAAAACAGAAAATAATAAATTTGATATATTGTTCAAGCAAGCAGCGAGTAAAGAAAGAACACGAAAAGGAAAGGAACCATGGAATTAACGAAGAGCTGAATGCAGTTAACGTAAATGTTGAAACACAGCATTTGAACTTACCGCTAACGGGTGTAGACACACAGAGAGAGAGAGAGAGAGCAGAGCAGAAGAAAAGTGCAGAGAATAGATTAGAAGATACCAGAGCAATTCGAATGTAGAAGAAGCAGCCGGCACACTCAAACTAATACTGAAGGCGCTCTATTTCTAGAGTTTCCTAGAGACTTTTGTTTTTACTTTTATATTATTTTAATTTTTTTAATCTAAATGATATAAAAAAGTTTTTACCTTTTTTTTTTTAAATTTTGGTTTAAAGGATTTTAAAAATTAAGAAATGTTTTGGTGGATTTCGAATGATCGAGTTAAGAAAATCTTCAAAATATATCTCTATTTAAGATAAAATATCTTCTTTATGTTTTAGAATAATAATATTTAGAAAAAAATTAAAAAAAATATTATTAATATGTGTTTTAGATGTTTCATTTAACATATTTATTATTCTTAGTCCAAAGATCGCAAACTGACAAAATCCGTATTACGCGGCGCTTACGAGAAGGCTCCAGAAGAAAAGAGCTACGTGGCGGTTGGAGTTGCCGAAGCCAAAATGCTGAAGACTGAAAAATTAGTGGGCTTGGACTGGCACAGGCTGTTTAGTAAGAGCCCGTTGGATCGGGCCGAACCTTGATTCTTACGGATTACAATTACCAAATAACTCTTCATTTATTGAAGCAGTAAAACATGACTATTTTACATACCTCCCATCACGAGATACATAGATATTTTTTTTAAAGAAAGTGACAGTAAGCCTCCAAATAAATTTTAAGAAAATATTTAGTCTCAGATTTTTATTAAACTAATACTTACTCCCTAAAAATTAATCAAAAACTAACTCTTACCTTCCAGATTTTTGAAAAATAATTGTTAGTTTTACAAAAAACAATATTAATTGTTAGAGAATAAATATTAGTGAAATAAAAATTTGAGGTAAAATATTTTTGTGAAATTTATCTGAGGGTTTAGAGTAGTTTTCCCATATTTTTTTTATGTTCAAATATTATTGGAGGGCTAGTAGTGATTGTGCGTGTAAATTGAACCCCTCATTTCTAAACGAACACACTGTCACAAAAGAAATGAAAAGCTTTCTCTCTCTCTCCCATTTGAAATTCCCTTTAAATCATTGCCTTTTCACCTCTAAATTTTGTTACATTTTAGTGAATTTATATTATGATATCAATACAGTTAACGCTCTGTTAGTATAACATCTTGCATTTATATTTTATAACCGTTTCTATTAGTATGTTTTGTGGTTGTCATTAAGTTGGGTCTTCCACAATAAGAATAATTTGTCTGTATTTATTATTGTTATTATATTTATGTTGTAGCCAGGAATTATCTGAAGAATGATAAGTTTGATGGGCAAGAAGCTAAATATATTCCATCAGCAAAAAATGCAAGATATCATCTATGGGCAATAAATCTAAAGGATATAATCGCAGAAGATAATCAGACTGTTTTACAAGACAAGGTTAAGGCCATGACTTCTCTTTTACATCATTTGATTGAAAAGCTACAACTTGAATATCTTATTGTTGAATATCTACTAATTTTATGAAAAAGCTTAGAAGAAAGATTTTACCATAAAAAAGATGTGTTACTCCCTCAAGTACAACAAGATTATATCAATCTAAGATTTCAAGATTACAAGTTAACCAATGAATAGAATTATGCATCGCTCAAGATCACTTCACAGCTAAAGTTTTATGGTCATCAAGAAGAAACCAAGAAGAATATGATAAACAAGACTTTGTCTACATTTCATGCATCAAATATAGTTTTGTAACAAATATATCAAGATCCTTATTTTAGGAAGTATTTAGATCTGATCATAATCTCTCATAGTTGCTGAGAAAAATAATGAAATTTTAATGCGAAATCATGAATCACGCTCAATTGGGTCAACACCAATACAAGAAAAAGTGAATGCTAACATATTCAAGAATAATAATAATCATAATCAAGGGCATGGGTGAGGTCATAAAATCGTTCAAGAGACGGTTACAAATCTTTTGATCATCAAAATGACAAGAATGATAATTAGAGGAAAGAAGATTTTAAAGACAAAAAGAATGGAAGAAAAAGGCCTTCCATATAGGACGATGGCATTGCCATAGATGTAGTACACGAAGCCACTAGTCATGAAAATTGTTGTGTATCTCAACATTTAGTGGACTTCTCCCAAATGGCTAAAAGAAACAATGGGAAAGGAAGTTGAAATTTTTTTTTTTAAGATGTAGACAAAGTAAATACTATTCATCTTTATGTGTATACTTTCTCCAAGATGAAGATTGAAACACTGGATATCAGGAAATCGTTTCTGTTTATACCTTTAAACACATGATTATATTTGTCATTATTATCTTTTGTAATCTTTTATATGTATCTAATGCACCAGTTAAATTGCTAATTTCATTGGTCTATATAAAAGACATTGGTAAACTCGTATGTTTCATTTGGTAATTAACAAAATTTTCTCTTGTATAAGGAAATTGAGTTCTACTTTCTCTCCACGTTAATACAAGCCCCGAGCTAAGCTTTTTGTTTCCCCGGAAAGGCTAACATACTTTTTGTTTTGGTAGAGACAAAACCAAGCCCTTGGAGAGACTTAAAGTACTCTGTCGTAGTAGAACAAAAAAAATGTCAAAAGCTTTTGAGAAAAATTATACATTTGATGAGATATAAGATCGAGAGATAATATGTTATCAATGACTAACCTTTTTGGAAAAGAAATAATTTTGATTAAGTTGGTTAAACGTGAGCAAATGATTGCTTATAGAAAGTTTGACTTGTGTCACAAAGTTTCCTATAGAAACCTGAGACTTATATATATCTAATATTAATTTTGTTAGTTTTGAAGAATTGGACATGCATTTTATAGGTTTTGTGATTGTATACTAATGCCATATATCATATTTTGATTTTACAGAAAGATTTCTAGTAGATCAATTACAATTTATTTTTATTGTCATCAGAAAGATTATCTATCAGAGAAATATTTATTAGGGAGAGCATATCCTGGACATATGTATTGTACTTTTTTTTCTCTTAATCAATTGTTATCTCACTGAGTTTTTTTTTATAAAGTTTTTAGTGAGACAATTACAATTCAAACTCACTTTTCAATTCATCATATAATTGTATTTTTTTTTAAGGTTTTTATCTCAATTTATCGTATAATTGTATTTTTTTCCAAGGTTTTTATCCCAATGAATATTTCCTGAGCAAAGTTAAATACAATTATTTGAAAATGGTGGAACTCCAAACGGAAAGGGTTACATATAGGTGGATTTCCATCATCCTTGACACATCAAATCCGTGTAAATTGTCCAAGCAGATTTCATGTTGCTACACACATGCAGTTAATGGATAGATAGCATCAAGGTGTCTTAATTGAAATATCATACCTCACATCACAAGACACATTGATATTTTTAATGTTCTTATATTATAGGAGGAGCTATCGGCAATTATGCCTATAAATTGAAACCCTCTTCCTTTCTAAACGAACGCACTATCACAAAAGAAATGAAGAGCTATCTCACCCACCTGCAATTCTCTTAGTTTAAGGTTTTGCATTTCAACCCCTAAATTTTGTTACATTTTAGTTAGTTTATATTAATTCACCAATATATGTAAGAATATTGTTTATGTTGCCACGAAAGCCTTAAAACGGATAAATAAACGAAGATATATTTTGTTTTCATGCATGTGGTTCACTCGCAGGTATGGACAGTGTAGTCGGCGAAAATGTTCCATATCTGCCAAAGAGCCCTTCATCGGATCCTCTATTAAAGCTATATATGATGCAATCATAGTAACCTCCAAATCACACCAATGGCTGTTACATTCAAAGCCATCATCTTCTTTCTCCTTCAAACCATCTTCGTTATACCCAGCCACCAGTACCATCCACTGGACTCTCTAACCCCAACAGAGTTCACGCAAGTCGAAAGCCTTGTGACCAAAGCATACCCTGCCTCAAACCACAACTTAACTTTTCAATACGTAGGCTTAGAAGAACCAAGCAAACCACTTATTCTCTCATGGCTCAAAGACAACCTCACCATAAACCCACCTCGCCAAGCCTTCGTTATTGCACGTATAGACCATGAATCCCATGAAATCATCGTAGACTTGTCGCAGCAGGCTATCATATCTAATCATATTTACGATGGTTATGGCTACCCTACGCTCTCTGGTAATGAACAAGCTCGTGCGAACAAGTTGGCTTTCACTTACAAGCCATTTGTGTCGTCGATTAGAAAGAGAGGGCTCAAGCTTGAAGAGGTGGTGTGTGAGAGTTTCAGTGTAGGGTGGTATGGAGAAAGGAGGAATAATAAAAGAATTGTTACGGTTATGTGTTACTATTTGGATGGGACGGTGAATATATATATGAGACCGATTGAGGGAATCAGCATGACCGTAGACATTGAAGAGATGAAGATCATTGCGTTTCGCGATAGAATTATTGTACCCGTACCAAAGGCTGACGGGACTGAGTACAGAGAATCGGAGTTAAAGCCACCTTTTAGCCAAAGTTTGAAGGGGATTACAGTGGTTCAACCGGACGGCCCAAGTTTCACAATTGATCGACATTTGGTTAGGTAATGAGTTCCGTACGCAAATAACAATATTATACGACCAAAATATTGTTGAACTAAATGATTATCTAGATACGACAAAAAAGATTGCTAAGTATATCAAGTCATTGGTAATATTGAGTGTGAAACGATAACACTTGGAATTCATTTAAAATTACTTAACTATGTAATAAGTATTTAATGTTGGCTGCGCAAGGTTAGCGAATTTATTTACTTTTATAACTTAATTTACATGTGCCACTGACGATTGCATATAGTAATTAAGAATTAATGAAAAATAATAGCCGGCATAGAAGTAGGTGAGTGGTGACTAACAATGTTTTTCGACAATGATTGGTATGATTAATAGTAATAAAAATAATAAATGATGCTTGTTAATTATAATAATTTATATTTGTAACTTATTAATGATAAACAAGGATACATATAATTCTATTGAATCCGATACAACACTAATAACTATGAAAAAGTTTAAAGTATATCTTCTATCGTATCAGTATGATAAGGTGATACTAAGGATTGGTTATAAGACTTATAGCTAGTTATAAAATCATCTTCAATAGTATTCCTATGTTTGATGGGATGTATGTTAATGTTACTTCAAGTAGAAAAAATTGCATGCAACAAAACACTGAAACTGAGAATTATGAACTTAATTGTATATAACGATAACCAATCGGGAATGAATAATCCACAATAGATGAGTAGTTTTATTAGGGTATAACTTCAGCTGAATTGAGCTTTGTCAAATCTGAAACTTGATAGCCTGGGGCGGCGGGGCTTTCATTTTTCTTGCATTCAGTTGGTTTCTGTCTCTAACGTTTTAATCGTGATCTGCTATTCTTACAATATCATTAGGTGGGCCGACTGGGAATTTCATCTAAGCTTCGACGCTCGAGCGGGAATGATTATATCACTGGCATCAATATACGACCTAGAGAAGCAAGAGTTTCGTCAAGTACTTTACAAAGGGCATGTATCGGAGCTCTTCGTGCCATACATGGATCTAACACACGAGTGGCACTACAGGACATACTTTGATGCGGGTGAGTACGGGTATGGTTTATGCGCAATGCCGCTTGAGCCTCTAAGGGACTGCCCATCCAATGCAGTTTTCTTGGACGCATACTTTGCTGGCCCAGATGGGTTGCCCCTCAGGATTCCTAATGCTTTTTGCATCTTTGAACGCCACGCCGGAGATGTTATGTGGCGCCATACAGAAATTGGTATCCCAGGCAAAATGGTATAGTCTAATAAAATATCAAATTCATATTCGATAACGTTTGAAGGGTTGATAATCGAAATGAATATTATAATGATATTATTACAGGTAAGAGAGGTTAGGCCGGAGGTAAGCTTAGTTGTTAGGATGGTCTCAACTCTAGGCAACTATGACTACATCAATGATTGGGAATTCAAGCAGAGTGGATCCATCAAAGTCACGGTAAAATTTTCATTCTACAAATCTTGATATTGTCTATATTACTCCATTATTATACAAATTCGATATTAAATATTATGAACATGATTTTACTTATGTGTTATCGGAATGTGTATTTTCGTACAGGTTGGGCTAACAGGAACTCTTGAAGTGAGGGGAACAAGATACATCCACAAAGAACAAATAGAAGAGGAGGTCTACGGTACATTGCTAGCAGAAAATACAATAGGTGTACATCATGATCACTTCCTCAACTACCGTCTTGATCTTGACGTGGATGGTGATGCCAACTCTTTTGTCAATTCCAAATTACAGACCGTCAAAGTGAGTGATCATACATCGCCCAGAAAGAGCTACTGGAAGGTTGAAAGTCGGACGGCTAAGACGGAGTCTGATGCAAGGATCAAGCTTGGATCAGAGACCGCTGATTTGCTATTTGTAAATCCAAATAAGAAGACCAAAATGGGGAACCTTGTTGGCTACCGTCTGATCCCAGAGGCCGCGACGGGTCCACTTCTATCAGATGACGATTATCCGCAAATCAGGGCGGCGTTCACTAATTACAACGTGTGGGTCACAGCATATAACAAGTCTGAAAAATGGGCTGGAGGCCTGTACACTGATCAAAGCCGTGGGGATGACACCTTAGCCGTTTGGAGCAATAGGTAATTAAATCCAATTCGATTCAATTTTCAGTATATCATAATATAATTCAACTAAATCTGGATTCAATTTTGGTTAAATGCAGAAACAGATGTATAGAAAATGAGGACATAGTGTTGTGGTACACATTGGGATTCCATCATGTGCCTTATCAAGAAGATTTTCCTGTAATGCCGACATTGAAGAGTGGGTTCGAGCTGCGACCTTCCAATTTCTTTGAGAGCAATCCAGTGCTCAAAGTTAAACCCCCTAGAGACGTCTCCGTCCTAATTGCTCCTCACAGCAATTAATATATGGCAAATTAAATGGACGATTGTCTAGCTCTTTAATTTCCTGGCCTAATTGCAACAACTGACTGTTCCATTTCTTATATTCTTATTAGAGCGATAATTGTTTATCGGGGAAGATATCGAACAGGTTGGTTTAGGAATTGGGTCTCTAAATAAAGCAACTAAACTTTTATTAGATTATTTTGAAATTCAATCCAAAGTTGGTTCTTTTTGGGCTTATATCAAACACTTTGCTTTTCGGGTTAACAGAAAGTAATATGGACGCCGTCTAATAAGATAATTGCTCGTTTGGTCAAAGAAATAAATCAATGCTAATTAAGAGTTCATACCTTTACTAGGTATGCAAGGCAAGTGTTTTACTTTCGACTTTTAACATATATAAAACATACCTCAGACCATTTCATTATTATCAATGTCATTTACGTTTCCTTAGTGATTGGTGTTATTGAACAATACATTTTTGAATGATTATTAACACCAGCTCTTCATGTGACACTGATGTCTTTCGTCTTAGTTGTGTGAGATCCTTTACAATAGGTGGCATTATACTGCTAAAGAACCTTTGATTTGACTCTACTCTTCCAGTAATGTTGTGACTTGTAGTTGTAGCATTTCTACCATGAGAAAAACTGAAACATGGGCAGATATTCAAGTTATTTTATCAGTTCAAAAATCTCACCTGTAACTTCTGAAGAGACCCATCAAAATTAATCTTATATGGTAATGAATGATGTAGGAAACAAAAGGTGAAAACAACATTAATTCTAACTGAAGAATTACATGGTTTATATATACAATAACCTTCCAGTGTTCTGCCCAGCCATAACGATGGCTTCAGCTTCATAGAGGATATGTTATGCTTTCAAAACTGCAGATTCTGGTGCTGGTTCTTGAGAAAAAATCAAGGTAGCTGTTTAACTCCTGGTAGAATTTCATTGCAGTTTGGTAGCTAAGTAACATCTGAGTCACTAAAATTGCTAGATGACAGTGCCATAGATCGATGAAGCTGTCAAAGAGAAATAATAATTCTCCTTTCAAATTAATTGCTTGTTAGCTTGTTGCCTTTCAGCTTGTGTGATCGAAACCAGCAGCAACCGGAACGATTGTAAGTTCCTCAAGGTCCAATTACGAGGGCTCGGGCTAAGAAGTTGTGGACAGCAATTAACAGATATACCAGCGAGGTTGCAGCCAAGTTTTCAAACTACATCGAAACGACTTCAGAATCAGAACAAACTTTATACAACGTCTTTTTGGTGCATGAAAAAGCTGAGGATTGAATTTGTGATTGTTTGGATGTCGTTTGGGTTGAGAGAGAAATATGAAACGCAAAATCACATAGAGCATATGCAAGGCTTGTGAGGTTATAGACCATGTGAGGAGCATGTGCATTTTGAATGCCAGATTTAGTTTAATTTTGTTTATGAATATCATCATTTAAATAATGTCATGATTCTTCTTGTTGTGGGTTCAAAGGCTATTTCGTTTAAGGGTTCACATCATTGTGTTAGCAGTGATACTCTTGTCATTAATAAACTTTGGTATATTTTGATCCCACTATAGTACTATTGCTTTCCCTCTGGTTGTTTCAGAAACATTTACTAAAAGAAAAAGCAAATCTGTCAAGTCTGAGGCTCAATGGATTTGGCTGAGTGCTCGCTCATTATTGGACAATCCAGATGGAATGATTAAATAGCTTGTTGTAAAATGCTATTCTGCATTAATTTGTCTTTAGGCCCTTGGGAACTCACCCCTAGATTATCTTGAGACTAGAGACCTTCGATCAGAGATTCAAAAACCAGATTGACCCGGTAAATACGGGCTGAAACTGTTGTACTTCCCGCATATTGGATGGTTTTTCTGCTTATGAAAATGAAACTGATTTGCATTTCGCTGGGGTGTTCGAGCTCTGGTTGGCTAATTTCTTTGTCAGCAACCAGTGCTAGAAAGTCAAAACCACCAAGATATATCAAGTGGACTAATTGCTCGCTGAGGTGTACTAAATGGTTTAAAAATGAATTGGTGGATTGTGCTTTAAGGACACTAAAGATAAGTAATAATGACTCTTTCCCCTAATATTACTGGAAGCCTCCTTCAATACTTTGGACATCTTCATTAATGATGTAAAACTTGTTTTCGTATAAAGTTGGCTTATCCCCACGAGGAATTTTGCTTGAATCTGAGTGGCTGAACTTTATAAATGATACTCAATGTCACGTATAAGCTTGATACACGACACTGGAGGACATTATAAAGTGGATATTTCCGCTCCAAATTTTCTTTCTGGTGTTGGCGTAGGCCATGACAAGTAATTATTGAAACTTGTAAAACGTGGTTCCTTCACTAAGAGCATGTAGTTTCAAAAGGAATATGTTATTTGAATATATATATACATGTATCATGAGTTCGTGACCCTTATTTCTAAGCTGAAAGCAAGTAAATTATTCTTGCTGTCATTTCAAGAAAGCATTTTAAACAACTAATAGGGGAGGCAGTGCATTAATTCCTGCTTAAAAAGAAAGGCTTACACATTGAAGATGTGGGACATTAAAGCAGCGACAGTACTTTACATATACGTTGAAATGTAGAGGCCATGTGAAACATTTAATATATTTTATGCAGCAATTTATATACTGTAACGTGCTCCTTGTCTTATATAATTCAACAGTTAGTTGTCTGGATCTGTTCTTCCGTTGGGGAATTAGATTTGAAAAAGTAGCATCCATGTCTATTCCATTTCTAGTTCTAGCTTTTCTCCTACAATATTGCTTCACAAGTAGCCTTTATCACCCTTTGGACCCTCTTAATCCCGCTGAAATCAACCAAATAAGGCTCATAATTCAAAAGTCTAAACTTGGTGCCCTTCCTAACCTAACATTTCATTCTGTTGATCTCGAAGAACCAGAAAAAAGACATGTTCTCAAGTGGTTATCTCCAAGTAAACAAGGTAAATCTAGTCTTCCTCGTCAAGCAAAGGTGGTTGTTCGAGCGGGGCACGAGACGCATCAACTCATTGTTGACTTGGCCACCGGCTCAATCAACTCAGACCAAATCTACACGGGTCATGGTTATCCTCCATTGACCTTCAATGAGCTCTTCCAAGCTAGCAAATTGCCGTTAACTTATCCCAAATTTAAGAACTCAATACTGCAAAGAGACTTGAATTTGTCCGAAGTTTCTTGCATACCATTTACAGTTGGGTGGTACGGGGAACATGTGACCAGAAGAAATCTTAAAGTAGCATGCTTCTACCGAGGAGGGTCAGTTAATGTCTTTGCAAGGCCTATTGAGGGAATTACTATGCTCGTTGACGTGGATAAGATGCAAATTGTAATGTACACTGATAGAATGAGAGTCCCTTTGCCAAAAGCTGAAGGCACTGATTTTCGATCCCCGAAGGGAAAGCCTGATTCCATAATTTGTAATCTAACCACTAGCAGGTTCACCATTAAAGGCCACAAGGTTAGATGGGCTAACTGGGATTTCCATTTGAGTTTTGATGCTCGGGCCGGAATTGTCATATCAACAGCTTCTATATTTGATGCCAAATTTAACAAGTTTCGTCGTGTTATGTATAGAGGTCATGCATCAGAGACATTCGTTCCATATATGGACCCGACAAGTGAATGGTATTTCAGGACGTTCATGGACATGGGTGAATTTGGGTTTGGGCGAGCCGCCTCCAGACTACAGCCGCTGACTGACTGCCCTGATAATGCCAAGTTCATAGATGGGTATGCGGCCGGAGCAGATGGACAACCCCAACAATTTTCTAATGTGATCTGCATTTTTGAGAGGTATTCTGGAAATGCGGCTTGGAGACATACAGAAATTAATGTTCCTGGAAAAGTGGTATGCTATGTAGCTTTACTTTAGCATTTGCTCACAAATGTTTTATGGATTCGATTGTGAAGATTTTGCTGTTAGGCTACATATAATCAAATTTTGTTGGGCCTGGTTTTGCAGATAAGAAGTGGGGAACCAGAAATAAGTTTGGTTGTCAGGATGGTGGCTACTGTTGGAAATTATGACTATGTTCTTGATTGGGAGTTCATAAGGTCTGGCACCATCAAAGTTGGGGTAAGAAAACATTTCATACAATACTTATCAAATGCTTTATTAAAAATATATATATCTTTTTTTTAATTAAAATTTTTTTTAATCAATGCTATTAAAATGCTTTGAATTGAAGGATAAAACGCTACTGAAGGTTCCTCAAATTAAAGGGAAGTCTTAAAATACTTTTTTATCTTATATATTTATTTCTTCGTTTGTTTGCCAGGTGTATCTGACAGGTCTATTGGAGTTGAAAGCCACGTCATACACAAATAACGACCAAATAACAGAAAATGTCTACGGCACTCTAGTAGCAGCTAACTCCGTCGCCGTTAACCACGATCACTTCCTCACGTACTACCTCGACCTTGACGTTGACGGTAACGGCAATTCCTTTGTCAAATCCAAACTACAAACGGCAAGAGTAACCAAGGCTAACGCCTCCCCGAGGAAAAGTTACTGGANCAGTCGTTAGAGAAACCGCAAACACAGAAGCCGAGGCTAGGGTTCGGCTGGGCTTAGAGCCAGCGGAGCTGTTAGTGGTGAATACTAATAAGAAAACAGATCTTGGGAATCATGTGGGTTATCGGCTGATTGCTGGACAACCGGTCGTTTCCCTTCTGTCCGATGATGATTACC
>JANLJB010000695.1:0-38426 GCA_026212285.1 Bursera cuneata
ATCAAAAACTAACATTAACCCCCCCAAAAAGTTAACAGTCGTCAGTAAAAGTTAACAATAAAAACATTATTGTTTTTTTTCTCATTTTTTCTCTTTACATGAAAAAAAAATCTTCAACAAAAAAAAAGAAAAAAGAAAAAAAGAAGAACCGTAGTCTAAAGAAACTCTTCACCTCTCATTTTTTTCCTTCTTCCTTCTTCTCAGATGCCGAAACTTCTTCTCCTATTAATTTCTCTCTTTCATGATGACAACTATGGTGACGATTCAAAGGGCGGTGGTGGTTACTTGTGATGTTGGCGGCTAGGGTTTAGTGACAGTGATGATGGTGCGTTTGCGGTGAGTGACGGTGGATCTATTGGTGGCGGTTGACTCGTTGTCGGTTGACAAGGCAAGAGCCATGGTGGTGCTAAGGATTTGTGCATTCGATTGAAGGCTTTCAGTTAGTCCAATAATAGTACTCCTTTTGGAAAAAATTGCAGATAAAAAATTGGCGGCTGACGGTATTGGTTGTAGTGTCGGTGGTGGCACAAGAGACAGTGGACGACGATTCAATGGTAGTATCCTTTACTTCTATTTTTCTGTATTTTTTTGGAGAATTTAAAGATAATCTGGTTTTAATCTTGGGTAGCTGATCGTTTATCCAACTTATGTTTTTTAGAATGAATTCGTGATTGAGATGGTAATCCGGGTAGTTGTGATAATCCGGCTGTGATGCATTGCTGGTGGAGTCAGTAGTGTTGTATTCTCTTTAATGAATTGCAATTTTCTTCAATTTGTTGTAGTGATACGGAGAATTCTGCAGTTATGGGTTTCTTTTCTTTTTGGCTGTAGTTTGTAAGAAATTATTGTTATTAAAATTGATTTTGGGATGAATCGTAGTTGTTTTCTTCTTAATTTTATTTTCTTAAAAAGCAATTTTAATATTTGAAATATAATTTTATTTTTATTTTAAACTANACATATTAGGATAAAAATTAAAATTGGAATGTAACAGTTAAATCTTTGACGGAGTCTATATTTAGGGCGTTAATGTTACCAAAATATTCCTTAAGGGATCCAAATGAGAATCCCAATTCTTACCTCAACTATTTTCTAGATTCAATGGATATTGCATACCTTTCTACGATATTTAAAGACAAAAATTTATAATCACATAAAATATCAAAACCGAGGGAAAATTGTGGTCATTGACTAAACTTTTTTAGGTATTACTCCCTCTTTTTTCTTTTTAAACAAAAAAAAAGTGAAATTATTTATTCACCATAATGAAGCAATTAAGTCCCCTTCATGATTGGTCTGCGATATAAAATTTTATAGTTGACGAGTTTGTTTGAATGAATAAAATCTTTATGGATCTTTTAATTTGAATAATTGTTGTAAGCCAATTTCCTGACAGTTGCGTCCCGCTATTATTAAATCCAACAAAATAATTGAATAAGAATACGTAAAGTGCACAGAGGGAATTGCAGATTCTCTCTTAACCCATACTCACCCTCACTCTTTCCTTTGTTTTTAAAGCAATTAATTTCCTTCTATCTCATTTACTCCATTTTTAAGGGAATGTTTGCCTATTTTAATGCTCAAGTCTCCCCTGAANCGAACTAATAGTTTCCAGAAAAGAGGTAGGAAAAAGCATCATTCTCTCTAACTGCGAAGCAAGTACCTATGAAATCTAATAAGAAGTATTATAGTCTAAGGCTGTTTTTGAGGCAGTTTTTCTTCTATTCAACAATAATTTTTATTGAAACGAGCAGTTTGCAGTCTCAAACTTCTTATTTTAACTTTTGTGTCATTTGAGATTGGAAGTGTTTGGCTTAGACGTGGGAAGCATGTCGATGTTTTTAATAGGATTGATTGCTAAGACAAATTTGTTTTCATTCAAGCATTTATGTATTCATATTACTCGGATTGAGCAGGCTAATGTATATATTCCCTTTGGACGTCAACTTGTCCTTTCAATTTCCTGCAATGGCCCATCTGAAGGCGTTACATGATTAGATGGAATCTTTAAATAGCTCCTTCTAATTGTTTAACAATACTAATTAACAACTTGATTGGCGGTTTGGCATAAACAATAAACCATTATACTTCGCTTCAAATTAATTAGGATGGTTGTGCCTGCAATTACTAAAACACAAAATTCAAAACTCTCCAGATGGATGGAGTAAGATGATATGAAATCGGAGGATTCATACAGTAAAATAAAAGATCTTAATATGATAAAGAAAATATTGACTGATGTAGAAGTTTAATGAATGCTACATGGCATGGGAAACTGGGATTAGAAAACAATTCTGAATTATTAAATGTATCACTTGCGGAAGTGTTGGCAAGTTGAGTGTTGCAAGTTAAGGCAAACATATGCGAAACCTTGCCAGCGCTTCTAGGCCTATTCAACAGCATTACGTCATCACCAGCCTTGAAAGTCAAATATGGTACTCTGGGATAGATTTAAAACAAATTCATCAGGGAATACAATGGGTGGGCATGGGTCGGGTCGAGTCAAGTTTGACTCAACCCGTTTATCAATCCAAACCCGACAGATTGGGATGATTGGACCCAAGGTTGGGTTTTTTTCTTGTTAGACCCGACGGGTCAGATTATGTTTGAGTTCGGATCGGGTTCACGGGTTCTTCAGGTTGATCAAATCGTTGACTTTTTTAAACGGGTCAGGTCGGGCCAATCGGGTCAGGTTGAAAGCACAATGTTTCAACATTTCTGGAAAAATCATTACAAACTGTAAATTTTCTATTTCAGTTTCTCGCTAGAGATTTTTTAAGCACAATGATTTATTTTTTAAAATCATTTCAAATTCACAGCAAGAAGGTAAATCCATTACAAACCGTAACATATGACATTTCTGGAAAAATCATCCCGCTGAAATATCATGTTTAAAAAATAGCAAAATCCATAAATTTCAGATAATTCCCAAAATTTCTAACAATAATCAATCTAGACATTCAAATTTTCAAAGACATGCATTCACTATCGTACCAAATCAACTTGTCCAACAGTCCAAGCATGTTGAAAAGTAACAGCCTAAAACTAAATTCAAATTTGACAAGCACAACATTCCAACAGGCAATGCATTCATTGAACAACAAATTACCGCCTTCTTATGTATTTAAAAGTTTCCCCAGATAATCTAATTATGCCACGTGGCTTTACATTAGAAAACTTACAGATTTTATTGCACAGGAAGGAACCATCAAAATAACTTCGATCAGAAAATTTTGTTCCTGAAAGACAAAGACAAAAAAAAAAGGTGAACATTATAAGAATTGTGCACAAGCTTGACATGAAAAATGTCAAAGAAACCACATACGTGTAGCAATAATCCGTAAATACCTCAAGATTCTGGTATGCAGAAAGGTGCTCAAACACAAGATACATTGACAAAAAAAAGAGTCACAACTACAAGAACACCATAATCCACATAAATGAGATACAAAGCTGTCTAACTAACAAATGGTAGCACTTAGTGCAGGGGGTGCAAGTGACAGTGAAAAAGAGGCTGGAAGGATCTTATGTATATCATAAAATGACCAAAAAAAAAAATGTATCATACCTTAAGGTTTCTACATCAACCCTAACATCAATTTTCTCAATTTCTCGAGAAATCAATGTCTTCAATTGTAAAGTGTATGCAGTGATGGCCTGGAGCGATTGAGGAGGGGTCTTCAGGCAATTCAAAATAATAGTTCTAACCTCATCCCGTTCCCACCCTCAAAATCAAATCCCAGCTTGGTAGCTTCTAATTGAAGATTCGAATGAATACCACTTCCTTCATACCCTGGAAACAAGACGCGTATTTTATCAATCATATAAGCTGCAAGAGATTCACATGCCTTTCGGATATTGAAAACATAAACCTTATGATACCAAAGATCCCACACGAAGAAGCAAAAGGACAAAAGTATACATAAAACAGACAATAAAGCAAGAAGAAGAATAAGAAACAGCATGTAGTCTGACCTATTTACCGACGAACCCAGTACCACACCACTGCAGTTGAGAGCAGCAATTGCACTTTCAGCCTGTAGGCAATAAATATATCTTACAATTTGTTCTCTTTAATATAAAGTCATCTAAAAAAGAACATATCAAATTAAATTCTAACAAAAGAGAAATTTTTAAACTATCGATTCTCTTGGCTACTACGAAGGACTGTAAGGTGGACAACAGTGAAGGTAAGACGCGGACAAAGGTGACGGTGAGACTCTGACAGCGATGACGGCATGAGACTGGAACAACAATGACGGTGAGATGCAGACAGAGGCGAGGCGAGGCGGCTGTGAGATGCAGCGACGTGAGTGAAAGAAAACTAGGTTGGGGATATTCTTAAATCACATTATATATTAACAATCCTATGTGGACTGGAGTATAATAAACACTAACTATTTACGAATAGGTAGATGACACGTGGCAATTTTAAAAATTTAAAATAATAATCGAGTCGGGTCGAGTTACACGGGTTTGCTTCAATAACCCGACTTCAACCCGAGACCTGACAGGTTGTGGAATTAAAACTCGATTTCGGATTGCATAATTTACAAACCCGATCAAAACCCAACGGGTCGTTTGACCCGATCGGATCAGGTCGGGTCGATAAATTATGCCCACCCCTAGGGTATACGAACTTCATACATGCCAACCAGTAGTTCTCTAAAGAATCTTGATCCTTGTTGGCCAGACTTTCTTAACAGGCTTCTAATTGTGTTATTTTTTTTTTAATTCGATCATTACTTACTGCACTACTACTGCTAAAGCATACGTTTCTTTCCTAATTGTCAAAATTCTTTATAACCTAAAAGCTAGAATAAATTATTGGATTTCTTGCTATTCCATGATGACATCTTTGATCTTCACTCTTTCACTTGGCAATTCTGCAGAGCAACGGAGTCCTAGTCTCAGACAAAACTCTCATGAAGTTTGCCCTTCAAGGTTGGTTGCATTATGCCTCTGAAATCTTGGAATTGAAATGCCTCTTCAAGAATTTGTTGGGTCAACTATTTCAGTCACTTAATCTGGAAGAGCCATCTTTACAAACTTGTGAAGACTAAGGTCTTCTGTGAATGCTATTTCCTTGAGGCCTTGGATGAGCAAGTATGCAAATGCATCTCTAGGATATCACCTCAAAACTTATCACTCATGTTAGAAAATTATGTGGAAACATACTAATATCAAGATTAGCAATAAATGAATAATAAATCAAATCACACAAAGAGATATAATATTTAACGTGGTTTGAAATTAATCGTCTATATTCATGGATGAAAAGATAAATCTACTAAATCATAAATATATAAGAGTACAAGAGATAGCACATCAAATTATATCTAACACATATTAGCGTCCGAAAGGTAGGCATCAAGGTAGCTCGATGCCTACTATCATTCAGCCTGAAAGCATTTTATTCGATGGGAACAACCTACCCAATACCGATGTTGATCCTATATGTCTTTAAAAACTCTTCCCACATTCCTACAAGGATTCCTTTATTGTTGTGTTAAATCTGCAAGTGCACAAAGTCGCACAAGTAATATGATGATAAAATCGATTATCGTTCGCACAAGGACTAGATATACTGATTACTGACTATAACTAAATCCAACACTATTTAGATGACAAAATTTGAATGATTTGCTTACTAACTAACTGATTATTAAACTAAGAATTATGAAGAATATTAAAAACTAAGAATTGGCACAATGATAAGAGTCAAATGAGAATGAAGCTAAGACTATAGTTTCACCATCACCTGCCTGAATTGAATCCTGAGTATTAGTTTCATTGATTTCCAAAGTTTAATTATTGAAAACTAAAATTCCTAATGTTATCTAAAAGGCTCTCTCGAGTATTACAAGAATTATTCGTTTGTCCTAAATCAGTTATCTCTAATCTGCATTTAAGGACACTTAAACACATTAAGTTTAGTGAATTTCCTCAATCGATGCTACATAAACCACGCAAATATCTCTATTCTATATGTAGATTATGGTATAAAATTGTAGGGTTACTTATTGCATCTTGTCTCTCGATCTTAATACAATAACTAAATTGATTAAATAGTGATCAAGTATGTAAAGCATGAAGCATAACAATTCAAAACTCAGTAAATAAACAATGGATTCAATAACTAATAACTCAAATCCAAAACATTAAGGCTAGGCTACACTCAGCCTTAATGCAAAAGAATTAGTTCATGACAGAATAAAGATAATAGAAAGAGTTTATAGAAGACATTGAGAAAAGAAAAACAAAGCTAGAAGAATTAATCTTGAGTGCAGGAGCAATTGATCTCTCGATTTCTATCACAAACTTCGTTTCCAAAGCTCACAAGGTTACTCCCCACATAGGGTTTCTAGCCGTCTCCTTTCTATTCTCCAAAGTGGTCTTATATATATCTTGTCTTTATTTATTTATTTATTTATTATTATTTTTCAGACCAAAGGCGTGAATGGAATCTCGCCCCAGTGAGAACTTTCCGTAAAATGGTACCTCTGTGTGAGCTTTCTCATGCCTTGGCTCAGACTTACTGACTTGTGGCACCCTGGCATGATTGCTGATCTACAATTTTTTACTTTCTTCTGTATTCACGTTCAATTTCTTCCATGTCTTCTAATACCTAAAAAAAAGAGTATTTATTAAATAATTTAAACATAATATTAACTAAAACTAAGTAATCATAAGAAAACTAACTCAATTCTAAGCCTAAAACTAAATAGGGGTAGGATTGATTCAGCAACTCTATTTTTTTATTCTTTTACTAATCCTACTTGCTATAAAAGTCAATTTGAATTAAGAAACAAGCCACAGTCCTGACAATTTCCTATAATTGAAATTGCAGTTGCATTTCTAAATATTCGGTACTTCACCCTCAAGATTGTTGAAGGACAGGTTTAACCTTCGCAAAAACAGACATGCAACTAAAAAATCTGGAATTTTTTCAGAAAAGTTGTTACGTGAAAGATCAAGGTCTCGAAGACCTTTTACGGAGCTTAGAGGAGGAATAGGTCCCTGAAAGGAATTCCCTCCCAGATCTAGGCGCTCCAGGCCAACACAATTTGAAAGTGAACTTGGAACCTCACCTGATAATTTTTCTCTGATAAGTCTAGTTGTCGCGTACTTTTCAAGTTACCTACTTCCTTTGGTATGGGGTCTGTTAAATGATTGCGCGACAAGTCCAGCCATCCCGATAGGGAAGTTAGACCAATAACTTCAAATGGTATGGTCCCTGAAAGTTGGTTTTCCAAGAGACCTAAACTCTGCAGTAATTGGCAGTTACCTAGAGTCGAAGGTATTCTTCCCTGTAGGAAATTTTCATCTAAACTGAGTTCCGTCAAGAAAGTTAAATTTCCCAGGGATGAAGGAATTTCACCTGAAATGTTGTTTCCAAATAGGGAAAATATCTGTAGGTTTGGGAGATATCCCACAGAAATAGGAATGCTTCCTGTTAGAAGATTCTTCTCAATGTCTTTTGAGATAAAATTCTTTAGGTTTCCAATGCCTTTTGGGATGCTACTAGATATTCGGTTTGCTCCTATTAATAAATAGCTAACATGGGATGAGAAATTAGCAATGGTTTCCCGCAATACCCCACTTAGACTATTATTGCTTAGGCTGAGTACTTCTAAGTTTGTACAATTCACCAACGAGGTGAGAAAGCTAAGGTCATCAGCCTCCCCATTTCCAAGGTTATTTACAGCAAACTTGAGCCTGATCAGACTTTTCAGCTCTCCCAGATTTACTGGTATTGAACCAGTAAAAGAGTTCAAAGAAAAATCAAGCCTTTCAAGTTTACTTGCATATATATTGAATGAGTTATTCCCCTAGTAAACCCCAATAGAAGTACACGGATATTAGGAAGAGTCCAACTGAAGGTGGGCTTTCCCCAACAAGTTTGCTGTCTGCCACAGCGAAGTAATTCATAGAAGAGATATTGAGGAGCTGGATGGGAATTGGACCTTTTAAGAACTTGTTTGCAGAGATTTGGAACATGTTCATCCTCTTCAACTGGCCAAGCTCAATGGGATATTGCCGCGGAGGCTGTTCTCCGATAGACACAGCTGCTCTGGAAATAAGAGGTTTAAAAGTGACTGAGGGATGCTTCCACTTAAATTGTTAACGGGAAGTCCGAGTCTAAGTAATTTCAACATAGTGCCTAATTCATCAGGAATTCTCCCTTCAAACTTGTTTATGATTAAGTAAAGAGTCCTGAGTTCTGAACAACGATTGAGATTAATAGGAATCTCTCCCTGCTATAAATTACGACTGAACCGGATGGATTGCAGCCGAAACAAGCGTCCCATTTCATGTGGGATCTTACCATGGAAATTATTGTTTTGAAGATTGATAATTATAAGGAATGTTAAGTTTCCTATATAAGGAGGAACGATACCTGCCAAATTTTTGTCAGGGAGATCCAGAGCTGTAAACCTTCGATGTCGAAGGCTGCAACTGATACCATGCCACTGGCAGAAGTAGAGGGAATCATTCCAAGTATTCAAGGCCCCAGAGGGATCAAGAGCTACCTGACTTTTGAAAGCTTACAAAGCCAGTTTATCCGTCTCACTTCCAGGATTGGCGCAACCAGAGAAAGAGAACTGTTAGTAACCGAGAAGGATGAAATGGAACACTCTAAAATCAATAATAATTTCTTGTTTGTTTTTTCTGCAGAGAATTGGACTGAATGAACCTAATTTTTTTTTAATTTGCGGAAACTTCATCAGTTCGGTGAGGCAATTACTAATGTATTTTCACACTTATCAGTTGGACTCTTGCCACTTGAAAGTCAACATACGTAACGACGAAGAACACGAATCTTGGTCGATCAAATTACACGTTTGCATGAACAACGAATTGACTAGTCAAAGTTTACCTCTATTTTTTAATAAAAGATCCTATCGATATAAACCAGCTTATGATCGTGATGATTTAAAAAAAAAAAAAAAGTTGAATGTTTGTATCATATTATTAGATCCCATTTAATAATGTGATATTTAAATTTATTTTCAAACTAATCATTATATAATTAATTAAAGATAATATAAATAAAACTCTCTCATACTCCTTTTACTAATTTTTTAATAAAAAAGAAACTAAAATTTTCTCTAAAATATATAAATAATTTTAGAAATAACAAATGTAATCAATATAAAATTAATATATTAATGTTTTTTATATGAAAAAATATAATTAAAACATAAAGTTTTTATTAAAAATTGATGAAAACAAGCTACTCATAAGATATTAACTTTATTGATAAATCGTTTACTTTGTACATAAAGTTTTATTTTAATGATAATTTTCTATTAAAATATAATTATAAGTTATTAAATTTTATTGGTGTTATAGAGTTATTTTTAAAATAATTTATACTTTTGGATGAGAAATTAATTATTTTCTTTTTAAATTAATAAATGTACTTTAAAAATTGGTATAAAAAGTATTTTAAAGGGTTTATATAATCCCACACTAAAAAAACTTTATTTATCAAGCTCTTTATGTACATGTACATCGTCAAAATGGCGTAACTATTTCTCTTTACCGACAGCTGTTTGCCCGAGCTTGGATCAGTATCTGTCCACTCTAAAGAAACTCCATATGAATTTATGGTTATTTATAAATTGATATGATAAACTTACCCACCAAAATGTGTTTCTTATAAAGAAGACGTGTTAGTTTTAGAAAAGGTCATTCAGAAAATGAAATAATTTACTTTCGAATAAATGTATCGTTTTCTCTAAATCTTGGACCTAAATTTTTTAGTTTTTTCATTTAAAAAAAAAAAAAAAATCAAACTATCTCTTTAACTTTGTCATTTAAGGATGTGGTTTGTAGATTGATGGGTAGAGGCTACAATCATTAAGGCCTTCTTGTTGGATTGATTTATTATGGTCCCACAAGCAATAAATTTTTTCTTTTGACAAATTGAGCTTTCTTCTTCCTTTCAGATTTTCACTTACCTTGAATTGGCATTGGCTTTTTCCATTTCAAAACTCTTTGTTGCAGGAACCATGGAGCATCGTCTTTTGAGTTCTAAGTGGTTTTTGCTACATTTCCTTCTTCGGGTTCAGCATTTATGGATGACCTTGGGCTTGGAACCTGCATTAATCGAGTCTGACAAGCTTGGCTTACTTGATTTCAAGCGACAAATAACTCAAGATCCTCTGCAGATCATGAGAACATGGAATGATTCTGTCCATTTCTGTAAATGGTTTGGTGTTACATGCAGTCCATCAAGTGGAAGAGTCGTACTCTTGAACCTGGAATCGCAACAGTTGGTTGGCTCGATACCACCTTCTATAGGAAACCTTACTTCTCTTGCTGGAATCAACCTGCTAAACAACAGCTTCCGCGGCGAAGTTCCTCAAGAAATAGGCCGTTTACAGCGCCTGCAGGATTTGAACTTGACTTACAATTACTTTGGCGGGAAAATTCCAACGAATATAACTCGTTGTACAGAACTTAGAATACTTGAAGCTAGTCTCAATGATTTTGTAGGTCAGATTCCGGACGAGTTTAGTTCATTGTCAAAGCTGGTAGTCTTGGGTCTTGGAGGTAACAACCTTACAGGAATTATCCCATCTTGGATAGGGAATCTTTCTTCTCTGTTTGGACTGTCACTTGCGCTGAATAATTTCCAGGGAATCATCCCGAAGGAAATTGGCCAGCTATCAGGCTTGGGATTTTTTCAACTTTACGGAAATTATCTGTCTGGTACGGTCCCTTCTTCGATCTATAATATCTCATCTATATACTACTTCTCTGTGACTCAAAATCAGCTGCATGGGCAGCTGCCCTCAGATGTTGGCCTCACTCTTCCCAATTTAGAAATATTTGCTGGCGGTGTTAATAATTTTACAGGAGGTATTCCGGTATCTTTGTCAAACGCTTCTAAACTTCAGGTTGTTGATTTCGCCGAAAATGGTCTCACAGGGAGCATTCCAGGAAACCTTGCAAAGTTGCGAAGTCTGATTAGACTTAATCTTGATGATAATAGACTTGGGAATGGGGATGTTGGTGATTTGAATTTTCTCAATTTCTTGTCTAATTGTACTAGTCTTCGAGTGTTGGGTCTCGCTAGGAATCGTTTTGGTGGGGAATTGCCTAGCTCCATAGCAAACCTTTCAGCCCGATTGCAAAGGCTTACACTGGGATCGAATCTGATCCATGGAAAAATTCCCTTTGGGATTGGAAACCTTGTTAACTTAAGCATTCTAGGACTGGAAGGTAACTATTTAAGTGGCACTGTTCCTGACGACATTGGGAGGCTGGTGAAACTAGAGGGATTGTATTTGAATGTTAACAAGTTTTCTGGGTCAATACCATCCTCCCTCGGTAACTTAACCGCATTAACTAAGCTCTTTATGGAGGAAAATAAATTTGAGGGAAGCATACCTCTGAGTCTCGGAAACTGCCGAAAATTGCTGGTACTGAATTTATCAAGTAATAATCTGAATGGCACCATTCCCTCACAAGTTATGGCTCTTTCTTCCCTTTCAATTGCTTTGGTCATGTCTAGTAACTTTTTGACTGGTTCACTACCATTAGAAGTGGGGAAATTGAATAATCTTGCGGAATTGGATGTGTCTGAGAACAAATTGTCGGGTGAAATTCCAAGCACCATTGGTACTTGTATCAGTTTGGAGCGTCTGCATTTGGGGGGTAACACATTTGAAGGGACGATTCCTCAATCTTTGAGATATTTAAGAGGCTTGGAAGATATAGATCTTTCATGCAATAACTTGACTGGCCAGATTCCCTATTTTCTTGGGGAACTTGTACAACTCAGGCGTCTCAATCTTTCTTACAATGAACTTGATGGTGAAGTATCCCGAGAAGGGATATTTGCAAATGCAAGTGCCATTTCCCTTGTTGGAAATAATAAGCTCTGTGGTGGTGTCCCAAAACTACTTTTACCTACATGCTCCAGAGAAGTTCCTGGAAAACTTCTTACCCCGAAAGTATTAATCCCAGTAACTATAGCAGTTGTATCTGTACTTCTTCTGTCATGTTCTTTTGTTATGTATTTTATTGTAAAAGCTTCAAGGAGACGGTCCACAGAGTCAGTTGACGAGAGCCGATGGGGTATGTCTTACCCGGAAACCTTAAGATCAACTGATAACTTCTCCGAAGAACGTTTGATTGGTTCTGGTGGTTTTGGATCTGTATACAAAGGTATTCTCTCTGGAAATGGAACAACTGTAGCGATTAAGGTACTAAAACTTCAAGTGCAAGGAGCTTTAAAGAGTTTCATGGACGAATGTAACGCTTTGAGAAGCATAAGACATCGTAACATCCTCAGGATAATCGCTGCTTGCTCAAGTGTAGATTATGAAGGTAATGACTTTAAAGGTTTAGTTTTTGAGTACATGTCCAATGGAAGTTTGGATAAATGGCTGCATCCAAGTGTTGACGAGCAATTTCAAATCAAGAGATTGAGCCTTATGCAGAGACTAAATATAGCAATTGACGTTGCTTCTGCACTGGATTATCTCCATCACAGTTGTGACACGCCAATTGTTCATTGTGATCTCAAACCAAGCAATATATTACTTGATGAAGATATGGTAGCTCGTGTTAGCGACTTTGGATTGGCAAAGTTCCTCTTTGAAGCATCAAACAATCCCTTTGAAAGTCAAACCATTTCAGTTGCGCTAAGGGGTTCTATTGGGTACATCCCTCCAGGTATTATTTAGCAACCTGATGCTTGAGTTGATGATTTTTCCTATCTTAAAACTTTCAGCTAAATTATACGACTCATTCCTGTTTCTATTAATTTAAAATTTTAAGGCATATGAATTAGTATACTAATGCAAAATTTTCCAAGTTACAGAGTACATGGGTGGTCAGGTTTCCATTCTTGGAGATATATACAGCTATGGTATATTATTGCTGGCGATGTTCACTGGAAAAAGACCAACTGATGACATTTTTAAAGAAGACTTGAGCATTCACAAGTTCGTCCTGATGGCCATGCCAGACCATCTCATGGATATCGTTGACCCATCAATGCTCTTTGAAGAAGAAAATGAAGAGAGAATAGAAGAGAAAGCCCTGATCATGGACATTGACCCCCAGCTTAATACTCAAAGGAAACTAGAAGAATGTTTAGTTTCAGTGATGCAAATTGGACTCAAGTGTTCCGCAACATTGCCAAGAGAGCGGATGACTATGGACGTTGTCGTTACAAATCTGCATGTTATCAGGGACACATATGTTAGGTTCATGAATAGAAACAGGGGAAAAATGAGAAAAGCGTAAAAGGTTCCAGCTGTTCTCTTGGATGTTTGGCTTTCAGAATAACCACTTCAATCACCTGGAAGAGAAGATCAAACACTTTTACAGGTGGTGTCATTGCTTGCTTTTATCCTATAGCTATATAGTTATTGTTGCTCAAGTTTGCACCTAATATATATACATGAACAATTTGTGATCAGTACTGTTGTCTTTGCCCTGAGATGAAACCATTGACATATATCACGTTTACTCTAGTTTTCGCTGCTTTGATTAGTCAAACCTTGGCAATAAAATTGTTTGTGAGAGCTATTGAAATTTTGATGTGATTGTTTGGTCTGGATTTAGGATTTTATTATGAATGGTTTAGTACACTTCATTTATTAGTTCTTGTTGATAAAGAATAAATGATTAACACTAATAAGACTGATCAATGGCATCACATTTTTTATATAGATCATTTTGCTATTTCAGATCATTAGATAAAGATCTTTAGATGATTGAAATTAAATCAAACTTACTTCTACATCCAACTGCTGTATATATCCTTCAGAATTATTTGCCAGTTAACTTTTATTCATTTTCTTAGTCACAACTCCTTCCAACATATAAAAAGTTGTCATCAACATAAAGAGGAATATTTTACTTTTACCAGAAGTTTTAGCTTTAGTTAATGCCATTTCGAAGAAGTGTGCTTCTCATTCCCTGCAAACTTTTGACAACATCACTGATGTCCATCCGCTCTCTGGGAGATTCCTCCGAACAAGCAACTCCAATGTTGAGTATTGTAATCAAACTCTCATGTATATCCTCTTTCCCTCTTTTTGCGTTATCTGTTTGTTCTTCTTCTTCTCCTCCAGCAACAAACAATGGATCTAAAACTTCGGATATTCGTTCTGGCAATGCCTCCTTAACAAAATTGTGGAGATCCAATCCACTGTTAAACATGTCATTGGTGGGCCTTTTCCCTGTAAAGATTTCCAATAAGAGCATCCCAAAGCTGTACACATCACCATATGTTGAAACCTGACTTCCCAAGCCATACTCTACAAATTCGAATTGTAAAATGGTTAATGGGGCATACATATTACTTTTCTAAATGTACTGATTTCTTATACTTGATTTGACTTCACTTTGTTGACCAAAATTTAAGCCTTCATTGGATGAAAAGTTTCAAACTATTTCAATTTGTTGATCTATGAGACTAATGAAGTTAGTTTGGAGGATCTAACTACCGATCATGATGAGTTTTGACATGATTTATCGGAAACAAAAACAAGCACAAGCCATAGGAATATTTACATAAATAAATCAATTTGATCAATGTTACCTGGTGCAGCATACCCAACGGTTCCTTTGAGTCCAACCGAGCTGCTTTGATTCAGATGGGACCCATTTGTGGCATCTGGAATGAACCTTGTTAACCCGAAGTCACCTACGTGTGCAGTCATATCACTGTCAAGAAGAATGTTGCTCGGCTTTAAATCACAATGGACAATGGGCTTTTGGCCGTGGTGATGAAGATATTCCAGAGCGGAAGCCACATCAATGGTGATGTTTAATCTTTGGAGAAGGCTTAAAATCCTTGGGCTGTCATTCATATGATCTACATTTGGATCTGGATGCAACCAACTTTCTAAACTCCCATTTGGCATGAACTCGTACACTAAAGCCTTGAAATCATTACCCTGAAAGTCAGCACTTGAGCATGCGGTAATGATTTTGACGAGATTGCGATGCCGAATGTTTCTCAAGGCTTCACACTCAGCCATAAAGCTCTTTAAAGCTCCTCGTTGTTGTAGGTAAAGCACCTTCACAGCAACGAGCGTTTCGCCTGGATTGAGAATTCCTTTATAGACAGAGCCAAAGCTTCCGGCACCAATTAAGTTGGCAGAAGAAAACCCGCCTGTGGCTTTAAGGAGACTTTCGTAGGAGACATTTAGAAACAAATCCTTCTTAGATGATGAAGGCTCTGCAGAAGGATCCTTTTTCCATTTCCTCAGCCGACTGATGATTAGAAGTGAAGTGGTTAAAACTAGACCCACAAGTACAGATAGTAGTATGATAATTAACTTGAGTCCTCTGGACATTTTCCCTTTCTTACTGCTAGAACATGGAGGTAATTTTAGTTCTGGTATACCTCCACAAAGCTTATCGTTACCAGTTATTGATATGGCAGTTGCATTTCCGAAAATTCCAGCTATTGGTACCTCACCAGAGAAACTGTTGAATGAAAGGTTTAAATTTGTAAGAGAAAAGCGCTGGAGGTACTCTGGAATTTGGCCAGAAATGTTGTTATGTGAAAGATCCAAGTCCCTAAGTCCTCTCAAGGAACTAATGGAAGTGGGAATGGTCCCTTGAAAGAAGTTACCTTGGATGTGAAGGTATTCCAAGGATACACAACTGCCGAGGCTACTGGGAATTTGACCAAACAACTTATTGTCTGAAACATCCAAGTTTTCGAGATTTTTTAGGTTTCCAACTTCTGAAGGCAGGGGTCCAGTCAGTTGATTTTTTGCTAGGTTTAGGGAGATGGTCAGTGAAGAAAGTCCACTGACTTCTTTGGGTATGTTTCCTCGGAGATTATTTTGAGAGAGATCTAAGTCTTGCAAGTAATGGAGGTTTCCAAAGCTAGAAGGAATGCCTCCCTTTAACTGGTTCTTCTCAAGGTGTAGAGAATACAACTGATTTAAGTTGCCTACAGATGACGGAATGATCCCTGAAAAAGAATTTTCAGACAAATCCAACCGCCGTAACATCGACAAATTTCCAATAGGGTGTGGAATGCTTCCTGATAAATTGTTTTTTTCCATTCTTAACTCGGTCAAATTAACAAGGTTCTCAATACCAGTAGGGATGCTTCCAGATAAATGATTCCCACCTAATCTAAATTGCACAAGTTGGATTGAGAGGCTCCCTATGGAATTTGGCAACACCCCTCCAAATTGGTTGTCACTTAGATCCAGTATTTGCAAATTCCGACATTTGGTCAAGGAATCCAAGAAGCTCAAGTCATCAGCTTCTCCATTCCCAAGGTGATTGGAGGCAAGAACTAGCCACCACAGACCAGGTAAGCCCCCAAAATTAATAATAACTTTTCCAGTGAAGTTACTCCCATTGATATCAAATTCAACGAGATTTGATGCATTGGATAATGACTGTGGCAGGGACCCAGTGAATTGGTTGTGACCAATATTCAGCACTTGCAAATTGGGAAGAGTGAAGCCCAAGTTTGATGGCAATATCCCGTGCAGCTGATTAAACGGCAAAGTGAAGACCGTAACGGATGAAAGATTATAAAGCGAGTAAGGGATCGTACCAGATAGTTGGTTTAAGCCAAATCCAACATAATTTAAAGTCTTTAACCGACCCAGCGACTCAGGAATGCTGCCCTTGAAATTGTTAACTGCCATGGAGAATGATCTAACAGAAGAAAGGTTGCCAAAAGATTCTGGGATTTGTCCACTGAGATTGTTATAGTGGAGCTGAACTCTCTCAAGCTTCTGCAATGAACCAAGCTGACTTGGGATCTTGCCAACCAAGTTATTGAAGCCTAGACGTAGCATAACAAGACTAGAACACCCAGAGAGATTGGCTGGGATCTCTCCCGAAAATGAGTTATTTGAGAAGTTAAGGTACTTGAGCCTGAATAGACGGCCTACTTCTTGTGGAATTTCACCATGGAAGTAGTTCTGTTGAAGGTTGATACCTCTGAGAAAGCTAAGATTTCCTATGTGAGGAGAGAGTGAACCCACCAAGTCATAGTCGCTTAAGTTCAAGGTGATCACTCTTTGATGGAGATTACCGCAAATGACACCTGTCCAGTTGCAAAAATGGAGAGAATCATTCCATGAGCTCATTATCCCATGTGGATCTTTAATTATCTGAGCTTTGATGGCAAGCAAGGCAAGTCTATCTGTCTCGTTTTTAGGCAAAGTGGTGGCCGCAATAATTGAAGCTGGTGTATGCAACAAAATCAAAATGATGCATAAGAGAAGAAAATTAACAACGATGAAAGATACTGAGCGATGGAGGATTAAAGTGCTGCATGTAAGGGAGGAAAACATGTCTGGTTTTGAGCAACCTACCCAGAGTATGGATAGAAATTAGTAGAAAGCTGTCTGAGTGAGACTGTGAGAGTACGTAACCCTTCAGGCGAATGGATATATATACAAGCATTTGTGCCCACTGTAGAAGTTGGTGGGCTTGTATATTATTATAACTTGACTGACAAATTTGCCCTTACTCACAAAATTAATTTCTTTTCATCAGTTACAAAACTTAATTGAATTTTTTAATAACTAATCATATATTTAATGGCGTATATCATGGTTTGTGCAAAGTTAAGATTTAGGAGTTTGAGCAGTACTTGAGCTTGCAGCTAGCACTGGTTCAATTAGCTTATTGGGGCATGTGGCTTATATATAATAGTTTTAAGCACAAACTCTCGGTCATGCATAGGCTATGTGTGCGTGGTTTTTGAGTTGAGTTATGCGTTTCTGCGTGCTTATTGCTGCAATATAAGGGCTAAGGCTTGGTTAGTAATCATGTGCCAAGGTCAAGCTAATTTCCTCTTCCAAACGTGAAGCAATGAGTAGAAAACGATGAAAACGTCTCAGCATCCACGTCAGAAGCCAATGCCACAGAAGACTAGGAAGATAAATTTCCACTCATAGGCGTGGTGGTATACTGGTCCACATCAAAACCATCCATATTTAAAACAGCACCATATTTTGAACCTTTGATGATTGGCTAATTAGGTTTCAGTAATGGCGCTTGTCAGACTGGCAATCATACATAATCATAAGAACTGTGCCAATGAAGACTTTTGATATGCTGAATGCTCTTGCAAGTTGCAAGGGGCCAATGAGAATTTCCTTCAGTTTGAATGAATAATGTGATCCAGTCAACAGATCGATGATATCGTAGGCCTCGTACTTTCGAAGTGAATCAAGTCAACAAAGAAAATATTAAAAATGGCATTCACGAGGATAATGGAGAGTTTAAAAACTAAGAAGTGGAGTAGGTGTAAAAATTTTGATAATATTGGGATTACAAATTTGATTGCCCCCAACTTGATCAACAACAGCTCATTGGTGGACTGGCCTAGTTCAAGAAACAAGAATTACATCATCATGATGGTATCACCTTGGAGTCATAAATTGTTATAGCATTTAAATTTCTTGGAGGGGACTTTGTGAGGGTTCAGGAATAAGCATGGGCTTGACGATGACATGCCTGGCCTATCCTACTACCCAGACCCCTTGGTTGGAGCCTTGGAGTCAAATCTTATATCCATATCAAGCTCATTTCATGCCCTCTGCAAAAGGAAAGTTGCAAGTTGCAAGTTGCAATTATAAAAATGAAACACTGAAACTTTTGACATTAAAAAGAAATTGCTTTGATAGAAAGCGCAAGAAACTTTGTCAGTATCAGTGTAATTCGGTTTGTGGGCATTCGATTTTTAATTTTTTAATTTAATTTAGCTAGATTTAGGGTTTTTTAGTCCTATCAAATTACACCGTGTAATAGTTTTTAATATTTTTTAAAAAAAGTGTTGTTCGGTTCAGTTTAGTTCGGTTTGAACTCCCAAACCACAGACTGAATCACATAGATTGATTTAACCAACACTCAAAACCAATGGTTTGAAAATAAACTATGAAATCAAAACCATTTTACGAATATTTTTGTCCACCCCTAATAAGAAAGATGTCTTTTATCTCTAAAGATGTTATTGTTTATGATCCAAAAATTAATTTTTAATTTCGAGAAAAAAGTATTTATTGTCTTGCAATTTCAAACTAAAAATTATGGATCTCCATTGCTACCAAATGTTTTGGAGCTGGAAATGGGAGGCCAAGAGCTCACAGGAAATGGGAGCTGGAAATACCATTTGGTTAGATTTGGATTCATACTACTGCTATGATATGGTTAGTATTTCTAGATGTTTACTGCTAATCACAAGATCGTCTTAATGGCTTCCAAGACCATGTCATAGATATTGTTGACTCATCAAGGAAATGGAGATGGAGTAACTGAAGATAGAATCGAAGAGAAAACCATGATCATGATTCGTGAACACTAAACCCAACTTAAAAGGAAATAAGAAGAATGCTTCAGTGATAAGAATCCGACTCGTATGTGTTTCACAATATTTGATGCAGTGAAACCTGTACCAGAGAGGTTAAAATGCACAAATATAACTACCTAACAATAATTCATTGAATTGTGCATAATTACTTTAAAATTTCATACAACTATCTAAGATTTCATCGTTATATATTCGTTGAATTGCACAACTACCTAATGCTTCATGGTTATATAATTCCACAAAAGTCACAATCACATATATGTAATTCCGCTAGAAACACAAAGAACAATAGAAAATATCGAGAAATTTTCATTCAAAATCGTAAAAATATGTCGCAACAATAGGAATAACAAAGTTAAATACTAAAAACCTAACCAGATTAGGAAAGCAAATGCTACTAAAATATAAACTTTTTTATTTTTGAAAATACTTCTAAGTTCTTAACATAATAAAAAACTAGAACTTAATACAAAATGGAAAAAAATTTTGAATCCTAAAAATTATTAAAGAAACAAAACTTTTCTAAAGGGCCCGAAACGACTTTTTTTTTATATATATCAAAATAGAGTTGTACTATAAAAGTTATTTCTTATCTTATTTTGTGGACCATTTCCAGTCAAACTAGGGTCTTGTCACCTAAAAGTTCTAGCAAAATTTTCTCAAGAACTGTGCGACACTTCGTGTGAACAGTAACACTCACCAGAAACGACTTTATCTGTTTTGGCTTCAAAACAAAATCATCAGCAATCTAGTCTACTCAACATTGCCAAGCAAGCAGATGGCTATGGAAATAAATAAATGTTCTGAATATATCTGAGTCATTGTCAATTGAAAAAACATAGAAGCACATTGAACTCTTATACATACTTTCAGAAATTATACACACAAACGCCTACAAAATTTTATATTTTCTCCTAATCTTTAATAGACTCAAAGCTAGCCTCATACTTCAATTCATTTAAAGCCTAAATACATTTTCTCTAATTTGATAGAGTAACTGCCCGTTTGAGCTCAACAGTAATTATCGATAGATATAAGCTTCTATAAAACATTTTTGCAGATGACAATATCCATAGGATGTAGTTATGTATTCTCGAAGTTTGGTAATACCTATAGTTTACTGGGCTTATTCTTGATGACCAGTACTGTATTTTCTCTATCTCGAATGAGAAAATACACATATACTACATGTTTTCTCTTAATTTTTGTTGTTACTGATGATTAAGACCTTGGCAATGACAATAATGTTCCTTTGAGTGCTTAAAATTGTGATCGGATTGCTTGGTCTTGGAATGCAGGTTTTCATAAAGTTCTCTTATATATATGGCAAATTTTGCCGGCTAAAGATGTCTTTACTCGACCATGTGGTAAGAATACTGTAGATGTTAGTTCTTGTTAAGAAACACCATCAATTATAAAGAGAATGATTAATGATATCATTTTTTTTTTTATATAAATTAGATTTATATATTTACATCTGTAAAACAAATCATAATATCATGTGAATAATATCATGTGAATAATGGGAAATAAATATAAACATTAACATTAACTATCGTGAGAAAGTCGATACTAAATAACAAATACGGAATTGAAAAACTTTTCATCTTTTGTATTATCAAAATTGGACCTAATCAAATTTTAACGGTGGTACGAACAATCAAGGTACTAAACAATTGTACACAAACCACAACAATAATCAATCAGAAACTAAATTATCAATGTTGGTAACTAAGAGACACCAATTTTACATGAAAAAACTAAATAAGAAAGATAAGGAACTAAATTATCAATCATCTATAACTAAACAATACCAATTTTAGGTCAAAAACCGAAATAAGAAAAAAATCATTGGTAATCTCTTTCGCTAGGCAATAATAATAGGTTTAAACAATATTCTCTCTTGACAGCAAAAGAGGATCAACAACAATCAATAGTTTATCGAGAACACATATTTTGACTTAGCAATTATGTAAACATCATCAAGGAGGATGTATTTCAACCATGGAAACAAATAAAAGTTTAGGTCTCATATTTCAAGAAAGCACCATAGAGAGGATAAATCAGAAATTGGAATTGGTGCATGTGTAAAGCTTGTTGTCAGGATTTACCGCAGAAAATTTGAGCCAAAAATGATAAAGTTTGGCCACTTGATCTTCAAGAACAACTCTCAGAAAAACCCACTCTCTCTATTTCTTTTTCTTTCATGCTCACTCCCTGACATTTTCCCGTTACTGTTCAATTGCCGGAACAAGACGCTCACTTGCCTTTTATTTTATTTGAATTTTTTCATTCATGGAATCATTAACTTGAGTCCTCTAGACATTTTCACTTTCTTTGAACCACGAGAACATGGTGTTAATTTTAAATCTGGTATACCTCCACAAAGCTCATCATTACCAGCTATCGATATGGCACTTGCATTTCTGAAAATTCTGGCTGTTGGTACCTCACCATCAAAATGGTTGAATGAAAGGTTTAAATTTGAGAGAAGAAGGCGCTGGAGGTACTCTGGAATTTGGCCAAATGAAAAAACTCAAATTTTGGAGCGGCCAACCGTTAAAATTTTAATATTTTTTTAATTTTTAATTTATAAATGTATTGATTTTTTTTTATCCTGACCCCCTCGGTCTTCACTAAGCTCCGCCCGTCTATCCGTCTCGTTTCCAGGCAAAGTGGTTGCGGCGAGAGTAGAGGATGCTCTGTGAGACAAGGCTAATATAATGCATGGTAAAAGAATAGAAATGAAGTGAGTTATGGAGGATTTAAGTCTTGCTTGGAATGGAAAGCATGCCTGATTTTTTAAAGCGAACTAGCATGGAGAAGAAATCATAAAAATGCTGGCTAAGAGTAATACTCTTGGAAGGATTATGGATTATTATATAAGAATTAAAGAAAGTTTGTCCCAAAAAGTTCAATTGTTTTATTACTAATCAAATGTGTTGTAATTAGTACTTGAGCTGGTGGCTAGCAGTGATTCAATTAGCATAGTGGGGGTATATATCTAATGAGTTTCTGCTAGCACCAACTAAAAAGTCTCGGCCATGGTAGGTTTTCCTTTTTGTGTGCTGGTTTTTGACATTTGTGTTGAGTTCTGCGTTTCTGCGAGCTCTCATAGTAGGCAATATAAGAGTGGGTAAGTAATAATAATGCGCTAAACCAAAGCAAATTTCCCTTCCAAATGTGAAAGCGAATACTAGAATAAGATGAACCGAATCTACATCAACGTCAATGCCAATGACCCACAAGCTTGGAAGATTGGCGGAGATTCCACCCAAATTTTTTCACTGTTAAGAAAATAAAATTTATTAAGAATGACAGCCATGTGCTCGATGAAGATTTTTGGTTACAAGTGCTCGATGAGTGGAACAGCTGAGTCAGCAGATCAATGATATTATATTGGACTAGGTTCTTCGGAAGTCAAGAAGTCAATAAAGAAAATGTTAAAATAGCATTGTGGATACATATAAGAAGTGGGTTGTGCATTTCACCGCAAACATGATGACAACATTGGATTTTCCCAGGTTATCAAGAACGGGTAATGGGTTGACTTCAAATAGGTCAAGAATTACGTCTTACAACATTGTAGAAATAAGCTTACAACACATCGTTTGCCTGTTTTAGCTTTTGAAGTTCTTAGAGGAGATTGCTTCAAATTAAAACATGGCCCAAGCTAAGCAAAGACAGGCCTTGCCAATCATCCAGACCCAGTGGCTCGAGCCTTGGAGTCGAATCGTATCTCTATGACATACCTAGATCATGTCACGCCCTGAAGGTAGAAATATGAATATTGAAATTCTACTCAAGATGTTTGATATTTCTCCAACTAAAATATGAACTCCTAATAAAATGGAGATAAATGCGGTTATATGTTGCACCACTTTAAACACAAAACCCTGAATTTTAGAAGAGTTGGCCCATAGCAGTCTTGACCATGTTTGAGCTTTGTAAACAGAACTACAATACTCTAAACCATGCTTGAGCAGGCCCACGATACTCTCGCCCCCTCAAATTCACAAATGATTTCTTCCTAGGCTACCAAAGGGTCGAGGAGGTCTTATATGAGGAAAAATCTTTTATAGATTGACCAGACCACGTATACATGAAAGAATCCCTTTGTCATGCAGGGGAGAAATTACTATTGACTCCCTTAAATTTTAGATAATATTTTGAACTTTATGTTTAATAGAGATAATTAATTTTAAAACGCTTAAAATTAATTTTTATTAAAACATTATAATCAAATTTTAATTTTCGAAACCACTGAATCTAAATTTAATTAATGCGAACTTATTAAGTGTAGTAAAATCTTCCCATGCACGAGACGGGGCTGGAAATTCCCTTCGCTCAAGAACTCATAACAGCAGCACAAACTACAGAAACAACAATCCATTCAGCGATTGAACTAGTGCCTTCATCTCATCACTACAGTTGCCAACTTTCCAGAGTCATTCTTTACTCTTAATGTGAGCTCTGTTAAACATAGTTTCTAGACCATCATTTTTGTCATATATGACTCATGATGCACACAGGAGCGGGGCAGGGGCTTTAATTTTCTGTTTGAAATTTATAATTTTCTGGGCCACCAGAAGTAGATGAAAAGAAAATATAGCAAATAACAGTTAATATAAGTGCAATCGGGTGGGACAGATGGCAACGTCCACCCATCATTGAAGTGAACGGTGGAGATTAACACCAGTGACCACCGACCGACGGTGACATTTTTAATGAGTCTCTCGAGATGCAAACAGTTGGTTGCTTGAGATTCTCACGTTGAGTTGAATAGAAGCCAGATTCAACTCCTGGTAATACGTGTCAAGAACCCACGTGGTATCGGATCCGTTCATCTATCCCCATTTGGTCCCATCATTATATATCAATCCTTTGCTTTCAGTTCAGCACAACCACCAGAACCGGATTGATTACTTCCAATCATACAAACAAACAATAATCGACTAAAACACTTCTGGAATCCTCTCTGTAACCGAGCTCGAGCTTGGAGAGTGTTGTAGCTTTGAAGTGGGTCTCCGATGGAAACTTTAACAGCGTCTGCTTCAAAGATAATCCTTGACAAGTACAGAGACAGATTTTTCTTTTCTTCAAAAGACTCTTATGTTAATCGGCCCCAGATTATGTTTTTACCATCCAAGAAACTGGTTAATGGTCGCTTCTTGGAACTGGTTTCTATGCAACACAAGGCCGTTCAGCCTATTCTTTCTCTTGCGGCTGATGCTCAGGTCTTTTTTCTCTGCGTTTCTTGGTTTCTTTACATTGTTGTTTATATGCATCACTAAGCTTATATTGTTTTAACAAGTATATTCTTTTTATATTCGTTTCTACTATGAGAAGAGAAGATGATTGCAACTAAAAAAATGTCAAGATTCTCGGGATTTCTTTTGAATAGCATGAGTTACCTTTTTTTTTTTCTCTGTATCAGAGCTTTACTTGCAGAAACATTCTCCTTTAGATTAAAAAAAAAAAGAATCACAATTGACCATTACTTCGTTTCTGATATTGATAGATAGTATCTAGAAGCTTGAAAATTGCATTTTTGCAAACTTGAACTGGAGAAAGTCTTGTTTAACATCTTATATTTGTTCTCTTTCTTGAAGACTGTTTGTTTAGAAGAAGGAGGACCTTATAATTGGGTTTTATTTCAGAAAATTGAGGGGCTTTAATTTGCTCTCCTTTCCGTATGATCAAATGGGACGGAGAAAAAACGAATGAATTTTCAAAAAGTGGTTATAGCTTATGTGTGATGGAAAAGATGGATCATCTATCGAAACTGATTCTGAAACGTTTTACTGATGCAGGCAGACTTGGAGACTGTGGCTCAAAGTCATATATGTAAGTTCTTATTGATCTCGCAAATCTTAAAATTTGGCAATGGCTAAATTCTATGATTTTGTGGTGCAGACCAAGCAAATACTGTTCACGTCAAATTCCAGTTACAGAAAGAGTGCCAGTTCGGGGAGCAATTTCTCATAGTAGGAGATGATCCTATGTTTGGCTTATGGGATCCAAAAAATGCAATACCATTGGACTGGTCAGATGAACATTTGTGGAGTCTTGAACTGGTAACTTATGAGCATACTTCAATTTTTTTTTTTTTTTTAATCTTTTGACAAAATTTTGACATGGTAATATGTTTTAGGACATACCTTTGGGAAAATCAATCCAGTTTAAGTTCATACTGAAAGAAATCACAGGTGAAATTCTGTGGCAACCTGGGCCTGATCGGATTTTTCAAACTTGGGAAACTAAGAATACAATCACCATTTGTGAAGATTGGGATGATGCTGAATGTCAGAAAATAATTGAGGAAGACCCATTGACTAATCAAAATGGGGAACCTATTGTGAATTCAGAAAACGGATTTCTGGATAGCTTTGCTATGCCAGCAGAACAACCGGTCTTTGATGCAAGCAACGTATCAGATGCTGTTGACAGCGATATGGATTTGGTAACGGCACCACGGAAGCCGATGGAGGAGATATCTATGGCAAACAAGAATATGATGACAGAAGAAGATATTATCGGACAAAATGGCAGAACTGCGATAGTCAACAACCTTTCAAGCACGGATGGTGGGGGAAATCTGATCACCTATGAAGGGGATCCAATTTTAGTACCCGGCTTGACTCCATTACCAACAGTGTCAACTGAAAGAGATATTCAAGATGAAAAACAACCAAGTGTTGCTGTTGCTGATGTTTCACTTGGAATTGATGAAGCTAAGAACCATAATTTGCCGGAGGTAACTGCTTGATGAGTGTGATTCTCTATCGTTTTTGTTGTCTTTTATCTGCTGCTTTTGCCTGCCCAGTAATAACACTGCACCCAGTTTCCTTTTGGCCACATCTTTTCCAATGTTAGTAGAATCCACATGGCTTGTATCTTCTTGAAATCTATGTGTGCTAGAAGGAAATTTTAAAGATGGTACATATCAGCAAAGAAGCTCTTTCACTTTGTCAATGTTGAAATGTTGCGTCTTAATTGTCATTAGTTTGGATCAAGATGGCAGTAAAATATGCTGTTTTTGTGCTAAATTAATTCTAACTTGTGCAATCAAATAAATTTAACAATTTGCATTAATACATTAAAGCTACTTTTGCCAAGGACGTTACTAGGTTTTTATTGTTTCAGATGTAAAAGCACTGTAAAACTCAAATATACTACCCATACATATATATTTGAAAGATGCAACAAACTTGGCAAGTCATTAAGTAACCAGAATCCTCCAGCATTTCTATTAAGTTCAAATATTAATCAGAAAACATTTTCTGAGATTAAATGAACATGAAATTGAATGATCATCGCCTGACTATTAAAAATCTGGCTTCTACTTGGGTCGATATAATGAAGCAATCTAAGCCTTTGCTAGAAAGAAATAGCTATAAGGCAACTAGTTATTCTACTGTAGAAAAATCCACATGGCTGTTATACTGCAGATACACTTATGTGACCTGTATGTATGTTTTCTTTATGTAATTTACTGAGACTTGATAGTATTCAGTTAGATGAGAAGCAAGAGCCTGAGAGTAAGCCGCATCAGTTGAAAGAAACAGGGATATTGAATGATGAGGAGCAAGAGCTTGATGATGAACTGAAACAAATGCCTCTCTTAGCCGCAGAAGAAGAGCAGTCCAACGCAAAGCTTTTGGACAGTAATATTTTGGAAAATGACATGCAGTGGGGTCGTAGAACACTACAGATGCTTCTAAATAGTTTACGATTTCTGTAATATCAGATAACAGAATTTTGATGAGATATTTGTTACTGCTTCTGTCTCCTAAATTTTGTAGTGACCTTCCAAACAGGAGAAGAGAGTGAAGGGTTGATATATGTATAGTAACTGTTGTATGCTATTACTTGGGTATTTCCCAAGACTTAAATTCTGTTATTTTTTTACACTAATGTATGTATACGACGAGTGTTTTCTTCATGTAGCATGTAGAATTAGATTACAAACAATTCTGTTGCAGAAATGTCAGAATTGTTATAAAGTTCTGAAATTTTCTCTTGAATGCTAATTATGTCTACGTGAGTTATCTTTCGAAGGAGTCAGAGAAGAGTTGAATGATAACCAAAAATTGCGGTTGGATGTAATATTGTTCCACTCAGCTAGAGGAAGTGCAGGTCGACATGTTGAAGAAATGATACCACATTCTCAGTCCGAGACTTGGAAGTGTGAAGCAAGCATTTGAGGACCATATATGATTTATTGTAAAGTCAAATGATTATTGAAAACATGATAGATAAACCAAATTTTAAGGGTTTTATTAAGTTGGTTAAATATATCTTTTATTATTATCTAATCAAATTTAAATAGTGAACAAAAAAATCTTTTTATATGTAACATTTGAATGGATTTAAATTGTGAACTTATTAACCTGTCATATGAAACACTTAAAAATATCTAAATTGTGAACTCATCAACCTGTTCAAAACGAATTAATATGTTTTATCCATTAACATGTTACCTACCTAAATTGTTTATTAGATGCTAAAAAAATCAAGGTTTAACTATATTTTAAAGAATGTTTTGAAATTTTTTTATATTATCTCACTTAATTTATATAATCTATTATAATAAAATATCATTAGATGATTTAAAATTAATAATAAATAAAATGATAATGATCTATTTAATAAAATTTTTTCATAGTAAACGCGTAAAATTAATTACCTAAATCAATTCTATGTAATATTATCGTTTGATTTAAAACAAAAGGGCTGTTCTCCAGGACCACTGCGTTTATTTCTCCAATCCTGAACAAATGAGTTGGACTCATTTGGGAAATCATAAGAAGGCGCTATATAACCATATTATATCAATCATTAATGGATAGTCTTAATATGTCCTCAAAATTTTATAGTTACTCTAATCATTAATTTATTTATATCAAATTAATTATTTTATAATAAAAATACATCTATCAATTATTTAAATAAAAAAATATACTAATTATAAATCCCTCATTAAATAGGACCTAGAGAAGTACGACAGTTACAATAGAGGTCACCGCCATTTTAATTTGCTAATCCTAGTCGTCGTCATTTGTGGCACATTGCATACGGCGTACGGCAAGGATGACTTAATTATAGGGAAAGTCGCCTAGTCTACCACCATAATCATATCATTTACTTTCTCAAAAACCAAGGCCATGCCTAGACAAGGAAACCAAGAAAGTCACAATTTCCGAACTCCCTGCTTAATCATACTTCTAAACTGCGTTACAACTTACACAACTATAAAGTAGAATTTTAAAATTAGAAATGAGAGGCTCTAATGAAATGGTTTAGGCGAAGAACTTCAATGATGATTTCATTGGTTATATTTGTAAATCCAAGATGATAAACTACAAGCTCTAAGGTTAAGCTCTGCCTTTTAACATCCACTACATAAGCAAGGAAAAAGGATTATCTCCCCAAAGAGGAAGCCAAATTTAAAAAGAGATGTATTCACTTCCACGGGAGCTATAGCTTCAGCTCCACTGGGGAAGAAGAGAATATGCATGTACAATAGCCCAGACGAAGGCCTCAAAAACTTGTTCATTTCCGAGTCCAGTGACCAATCTTATGGCTTCTCATGTAACAGGATGCCCATTTTTCTGTTGCTGAGAGGATGATACACTTTGTGAGCCACGGAGAAGCTCTTCCTTTGACCTCTTGCTTGGGATGAACTGTGGTAATCTGGAGAGAGAAAAAAAAAAAAAAAAGCTTATACAGACTATCATGGCGCTCAAAGTTTATCTTCGTCAAAAAGAATGAAAGCTGAGCGGCCTTGAGAAGTTCCAAAGAGTGTCAATTCGAGGTGATACACAAGATAGAGTTAGACGCAGAAACCATACTCATTAATATTTCAACAACGAACCCAAAAGCGAAAAACCAAACCATTTAACGCAAATAAAAATAATAATAAAGAACAAAAGAAAACAAAATATCTATTTTAAAATGGGGTCTGAGGATACATGTTAAAAGAATTAAAATAATAAACCAGTGTTAAGTACCAAAATATTATGGAATGGAAGAAACTGATTCACATGCAACATAAGGGAAAAGAAGGTAGCTACTGTTAACTAAACAGTCCAAGAAGTACCGACCCTTGAAGAACAACTAAGTTAATTCCATCCTCTCTCCCTCTCTCTCAATGAAGGATAATTCCATACTCCTTGGGTGAAAAAAATTATGAGACAAAAAATCAAACTGCTTTATCTTGTGTTACCTGGGGTTATTGGCACGTTTTTGCACTTGCTGATTTACCAAACTGGAGGAAGTACTCCCAGGTTCGACATCAGCAGCCTGAAAATCATATATCAGTAAACACACAAAATCATAAAGGCCCACTAAAATTTTATTAAACCACATGGATGTTTAACGGTCTCCTACTTATCTGAAAAAATAACAATCATTCTGATGGCACACATTTCAAAACTAAATTTCACAGGTTTATAATTATTAGTCATTCTAGACACATCAATATCTGGCCTGACAAGAAAAAAGGTTCCCACACATTAGAAAAGTTCTGCAACATAATAGAACATTATAGGTCCAGCCTCCTACTAGAATGAGGCAAAATGAGGGCGAAATCCTAACTAATTGTATATTCAAACACGAAAGAAGATACCACAAATGAATTATTAATCAGCTCATTAAAAAGCCAAAAAGAACAGCTGAAAAAACATGGGAGCACTTGGATAATGGGTAGAAACTAGAGACTGACCACCAAGCCCTTACCTCTTTAAACAGAAATACCGTAGCCTGGTTAAGGCAGCAGTAGCGGACATGAATCCAGCTCACTCTCCTTTCAGTGTTCTAGCTCTCAGATCTTGGTGCAATGCAAAAAAATCCAAAAAAGGAGTGGTTTCTCCTCAGATAAAACTACCCCTCATCTGGAAATTTCTTGCCCACATACCCTTTATCCAAGCCTCACCTATGTTTTTGAACAAAGAAATCAAATCAACTATTGAAAGCATAACCAGAAATTCCAACCTCAGGAGTACTTTCTTGGCGCAACCCATCTTCTCTTGGCCCTTCATCCGATTCAGGAGTGTTAATGTCCCAAAGAAATCCATTTTCATTTCCAAGAGAAAGCTTATCAAAATCTTTGTCCACAGCTCCAGAACGAGGTGTTATATATGCTACATACTTATCTGAAATACCAATCAACATTCAGCACCAACAAATGAGCTTCAAAAAGCAAGAAAATAAAAAAGAGATATGAAAGCAAGAAGTAACAAGATCTACAGTGTACAGTTGACATAATGCACTTAAGCTCTAATAAATGCTAAAAAATACACAATATCAAACAGTAAGGACAAACTCACACCACATCAAGCAATATGGAGAAACTATCTGTAAAACATAACTTCTAACAAAACCAACAACCAATATCACCATCAAGAACACAAATATTCTCACAAATCAAGCACCTCAAAAATTTAACTTCAACTGATTTAATTGTATAAATATCTAAGCTTCCAAATTCCTTAAGTCACGTAAAGGAAACTAAACAGGAAAAAGGATTTGAAATTTTTTAAAAATAATTAAAAATAGGTCTTTTTAAACAAGAACATTTTGAGAAAAGTATACTAACAAATGCATTTATTTTACCTGCTAAGCTATGCAGGGCATTCTCAGCAGCTTGTTGTTGAGCATCCTTCCTTGTCTTACCCATTCCAACACCAATCTTCTCACCGGTGAACAAAACCTGAATCATACACAATTGGAAGAGGCAAAAATCAATGAATACAGTTTCTCGGGCTTTCACAGCTCATAGAAGTAATTCCTTGAAGAAATGTAAGCATCTGATGATACCATGTGCTTTCTCTATTCATACAAACAACATCAGAAGAGAGAAACCAGTTAGTTATTCTCTTTTAGTAATTTGAAGTTTCTTTCCTGGAATAGTAGCAAATTTGTAAAATGAGAAAACAAAGAATGAAAATTTGGCATAAAGAACCTATTCGTATTTCAATTAAAAAACACAACTTCGTGAATACAATAAATCCTACAAGGAACTAAACCAAATGAGAAACACCAACAAGCTCAAGCCAATTAAATTTAAAAAAAAAAAAAAAAAAAACAGGAAACACCAATTTATTAACTAGCAACTGAAGAATGNCCAAATGAGAAACACCAACAAGCTCAAGCCAATTAAATTTAAAAAAAAAAAAAAAAAACAGGAAACACCAATTTATTAACTAGCATCTGAAGAATGCAAGAGGTCTTTCACATTCTTCAGCAACAATATCCATTTCCTTCGGTAAACGCACCGAATAAGAGATAATGTAAAAATCTAATCAAACAGTGTTGTATCTGGATTTCACAAGATAAATCTATCTAGAAGAATAAGAGATCAAATGCTGATGGATGTTCATAAAACAACGAAAAGATAACCAAGAAAACACTGTTATTCACTGACCTCAACAGAAAATTGCAAATCCTTACTAGTGCTTACAACAGACCTGAACTCAACCTGCACCATTAGACATTCGTGATAAGCATCAGAAAAACATAGCAGGGCAACAAACCTCTTAGGCATACCAATCTGTACCTTCGAGCTGCATCTCTTTCCAATTTCATGCAGCACACCAATAGACAAATGGGATGGTAGGAAGTTCATTTTTCCACCTTCATTTGGGAATTCTCGGCCATTAGAAGACACATGATTTTGGGACTGGCCAACCTCTGCAGACAAGTTCAATCAGCCATCAATTTCCTATCTCTGATTGCATAAATCTATAAGGTGAAGTGAGTACCGTCCTCCAATACCAAATACAATCAACGATAACATTATTGTGCAATTAAGTGTAATGACTCACTTCAATGAACTTAAAAAAACCATTTAGTTAACTTCAAGTCAGGTTTTATGTTGTAGACAACCATAACCCACTGTTTTATAAACTCATGTTTGAAGAAGCTGGCTGCTGTCACATTTGATGCCCTTTACGATAGATGTGTCTTATAATGCTTTTCTCCAAGAAAATGCATATTGAGAGCTAAAATTAATCATAGAATTTATTTTGTTCAGCAGCAAAATGTTGTTTAACACAAGGAAACTTCCACATAAATTTTCAGGATAATGAAAAAAATAATTTCTGCAACCAATAACTATATATTCATAAAAACTAATTCAATGATCAACAAATTCACACACCTGATGGCTGACTTGCTGGAGGAATGTTTTGTTTATGCAAATCTTGTGCAGAACATGCCTACAGATAAGCAAAATTTAACCAGATAATTTAAAATGCCCATAAAAATGCCTGTACATAAAATGTTGAAACTATCAATGCATTCCTCACATTCAATTAAAAGTAGTTCAAACAAACCTCTTCGCCTTTCACCTGGGATGCATGTGGGAGTAAACCTGTTGAACTTGAACCTGGTCGATTAGATTGATACGGTTGGCTACCATCTTCTTCCACTAGCCAGCCTCCCTGTGATTGTATTGATGATGATGACATTTGTGCAGGTAATCTGGGTAGGAGTGGGGGTTGACCTGAGCTTTGATTCCTTGGATCTAAACCAGGCTTCACAGAGCTGCTATCTCGCCTAACAGGAGCTCCAAGCAAACTGGGCTCTATAGCATAGTCAAAACAAAATTATGAGAACAGAAGTCAAGGCATAAACTTGATACTCTACATCATACCTTCATAACAATAATAAAGAAGAAGTTATAATCAAAATGAAGTTCATACTTTGTGAAAGCAATAGTGACGCTGAGGATGTAGGACCAATGACATTTGGTAAAATTGCAGCAGGTGGCTGAGAAGTTTCAGATTTCAAATCAGGGTTACTTGTCATAGAATGCATAGCTGAGTCCACAACTGATTTCTCATCCTGAGACACAAGAATTAAGGTCAGTGTATACAAAAAATGGAAACCATTAAATTCCAATATGATAAATGTGCAGAAACAGTCAAAATGAGGAAATATACAAATAAAAACCCTAATAATTAGCATGAATTTTGCTGGTACTTAAAAGATTTTTGATAAAGCCATCTATGCTTTTACTCTAATCCATAAAGACTTTATCCCAAGCAAACAAGGTCTTCTAAGAACTACTTTTGACCATATGTATCCTAAACTTACTGGTTGATTCAATTTCCTCTCCACCTCAACTCCATTCATTCCTTCACTAATGGGAGCATTGTTATTTCCATTTTGTGCAAAACTGCCATCCTGTAATTTAGTAAAAGTTTCATTAGCATACAAACAACTATATGAACTTCGACTTAACAAATTAAAAACATATAGTTTCTTCAAATACCTCTGACATCAAATAATTGCTCACATCAGGAGCAGGAGGCAAATTTACCACCTCATCTTCATAGAAGACTTCAGATATTCTTCGTAGTAAGTTCTCATCGAACTCCCTGGAAAAATATGGCAGACGAAATACAATCAAAATCCAACTATTAAGAATGCATGGATATGAATGACACTTATATTACATGAAATAGACAAATCTTACTTGAAAAAACAACCTCTAACATTGCAAGCAACATTTCTTGCAACACAGAGGACTGGAACGGCATTTGCTGTCTGATAACCAAAAAAGAAAAATATATAAAGATCACAACAGAAACTCACTTTCCTGTATATCATTCCACTTTCCCGAAAGTGCAAAGAAACAATGCAATATTTTATTTAAGCACAATAAAAGGAAAAGACCGTATATGAAAACACAATATGACAATGACAATTTCTATACCTCTGCTTGAGGAGCATAATATGGAGTGAATGCAGGAACTACATGTACTCGAGATTGGTCCTTATCTTCCCAAACCTTACAACGGTCATCAATCACCATTGCCATCTTTGGATGACACATGCCATGCTGGAACACATTTAGCAAAGATTTCCTGGATCCTGCTAGAATAATAAAAGAATTCAACAAGTATTGTTAAATAAAAAGCAAGGTCACCAGGAACATATTTCAAATATTATGAGAATAACTTTGATTTGAAACATCAGCAACAGTTGTCTTGAGATATACTAACAGTGCACTAAGAATATTATACTTCAGCTTTGGCTGAAAATCTAGTATAAAATAGAATGATTGAACAACTTCCACCAACAAGAAAACAAATCAAAATCGAAGCATGAGTTAACCCAAAATATTCTGAAAATGTTGGTTACGTGCCTGATTTAACACAGACAACACGGTCCAGGAGTTGCTTTGAACCTATCAGGCGTGCCTCTGGGTCAAGAAGCCTCCACATTTCTAAAGCATAATCTCTTTCAGCCATGGTACAAACATAAACTTCAAATCTCTTGCGCCCTTTTGCAGTCAAATAACTTCTCAAATCCTCCCACGCAGGTCGTAACCTCACAAGCACACTGGTATCACGATTCTGCATGAATAAACCATTAACCAACAAAAAAAATAAAGAACAACCTTACGTTTCAGAGAACTATCACACTCAAGAAATCCAATGTGCTACAGATATGTTAAATAAGGTACTTGTATATTTTGTGTTTCAAGGATGAACATACTTCAGTAAAATCTATGCAAGCAGAAATCATCACAAAAGTGCAAAAAAAAAAAAATGCACAATACTCGAATATGATCCACGGTATTGGGTGGATACAAGAAATTTTACAAATTAAATCATAAATTTACAAAGAGTCTTGCTGCAATATACTCTCAGTCCTATGTCAGACAACAAGGACTAATTTGTATATATTAGCTTCCACAATTAATATAATGTACTTGCATAATTTCTTTAATGCAAGAATAACTTATTTTGAAGATCAAATTAATTCTTAATTATTATACATGTGAAAGCTACGTGTTTGCAAGCAGACAATGAGCTATCTTCAATTCTTCATTGCACAACTTGGTGCCATCTATTTTCTGACCTCCTATCATGGATACATGTAATTGTAACAAATTCTGTCTATCAAACTAAATTTTACAATCGTTTATCCATGCAATCCCTATAAACATGAGAAATAAACAAAATGCACAAACAAATAAATAGCTTCAAAAAGGACGTATAACACCAAACCTCAGGATTAATCCTAGTGAGAACAAGATTCCTTTCTGGCAATCTAATTACAGGCCGAACAATTCTCTCGAGATTATCAGAAAGTGGAGGAACCTCCTCCTGTTGAATCTTAAAAAGCTTCCCATTATCCATTACACAATCATTCTCCGTGTACTGCTTTAATAAAAACCGATCATCTGTGCACCGCTTCAGCTCAGCTGACATCCCTGAAATCCGAATTGGATCCGTCTCTCGTGTAATCCAAGCTCTAAGAGCCTCAATTCTATCCTCAAATGACTTCATAGTGTTGGCAACAATAAGTGTTTCATCAAGATCGAAAACAATAGCCAAACACCTTAAATTCAGCATCCCTAAACACGAATTATATAATCCCAAGGGAACCGAATAGCACCAAAAACACGGATACTTCTTCTGCTTACTTGGCATTGCTACCAAATGAACCTCCTCATCTCCAATTACCACCACTGCGGTCTGTACAACCATTTAAACCAAAATTTTATAACTCTTCAGCTCAATTAAGTGAGTAAAGTTAAATATTCATTCAAATGTTATGATCAAGTAAACTGACATTTGACAGAAACAAACAGACAGTTAAAAACGAAATGATGACCGAGTGAGACCTTCAATTCGTGGAAGCAAGAGGCGTGAAGGTTGATCAAATGAGGCTGCTCGACCGGAGACAATGATTCGAGCTTGCAACGCACGGAAGATGAAGAAATCGTGTGAAGAATTGAGAGAGGAATACATCGCTCGCTCGAGGGAGATATGTGGTGAATCCGAATCTCGTTGTTTGGGAACTGGAAATTCTGGTCCAAGACCGCAATAGTGTCTAGTTCACCCAAACAGAAGTCGCCGTGATAAACGACCGATTTATACCCTAAACGACTCATTTACAAACCACTCTGATTGAAGAACTGAGTGCACTAGAGGCAAAAACGTAAATGTGTGGAAATTTTGGACAATTTCCGAATCAGAGGTTTTTTTTCTTATATTTTAAACTTTCTCGTCTCTCACACTCTGAACTCCTGGGCTTTCTCTCTGACTCTCTCCCTCGCTCTCTCACACTCTCTCCCTCCCCCCCCCTGTCGACGGGTTCAAACTATGGAGTGGTTTCTGTATTTATAGACGAATTGGTGGGGTTTATTTTATAGCGATCGTGGTGTGAATTTACCAAAATACCTCGTGGTACGGACGACTCCAAGGAAAATGCGGAAGCTCATGCTCTTTGAGATGACGTGGTGGGACCATTCATACGCGTGGCACTCGATCAAACGGGTTGTTTCGAAGCGGCTACTTGTAGGCCGTTGATTGAATGCTTTATTCTTTTGTTTTCTTACAAAAATATCAATTGGTGGGGTTTTTTTTTTACTTAAATTCACATTTTTATAATTTTTTTATTTATTATAATTTATAAATAAAAATTTTAATTTTTTATGTAAACTCAACTAATTCTTCTTACCATTGAATTAAAAAATTAAATAACTATCAATAATATATAAAATTAAATTACAATACCTATAATTACATATGTGAAATTAAATTACACATTATGAGATTAAATGATTATCAAATAATATATGAAATTAAATTACAATAATTATGTAATAATCAGTTATTCAATAAATTTACATTATATGATTTTTTTGAAGTTGATTGTTGATAATATTATATATGGGTCAGAATATACTAACTTAATTTTAAACATTTCCTCATAACTTTTTATTTACCACAAATTAAAAATAAATAAATAAAAATATAGTTTTTTATACAAATTAAAAAATTATTTTTACTGTCATATTAAAAAAATAAATAGCTATTAAATAGTATCAAAATTTTAAATCAAAATTTTTAAACTACAATAGTCTAAACTATAATTAATTACTAAGAAAAATTTCATGGGTGGATTGTTATTTACTTTATTGAAATCTTAACTTTACTCTTTTGAAAACTCATGTTTTAGTAACAAAATTACCAGATAAATAAATAAATAAATAATCAGGTGTTAAGTAAAATTTTTCATCCAAAAATACTTTTTGTAGGCTTAGCTGATGATGGTTTTATCTGAAAAGTAGTATGTGTTTGAAGCATATTTTTAAAGGGTCAATTAATGACAAAACGTTTGGGGTCATATATGCCAAATAATAGTTGGAAATATTCTATGACGCTTTAAACCGAATTATAAGATTAAAAATTAAAAATATTATTCTATACACTAATGATAATGCTAATAAAGCCCTTCAAATGAATCTCTATTCTAAATTAATTTGAGTTCAATACATATTTTACAAAACAAATAACAACAATCTTGCAATTTGTTTTCTTCAATCAATAAAAAATCTATGCAAGTTTCTCAAATTTATTTAAGAAATCACTAGTTATCAATATTTTTTTTGCAGTACTTATGTATTTCTATGCTTAAAATATTTTTAGTTAATGCTTATGCATTTTGCATTGTTTAGTTGTCTACACAACAGGCCAAAATATAAGATTTAATTGATGAAAAAATATATATATATTTTTAAAAAGGATAGCTAATTAAATTATACATATAAATAATACAATTTACCGAAAAATGAATTTATTTAGTAAATGGCTAGCAGCCCCATCCTTACTGTTCATGAACCGCAACGACCAGCAAGTTGTGGGCACTAAGGGCCGTTGAGAGAGCCCCAGCCAAGTACCCTATTCAAATTGTTATTGGGCCAACTTAAGTACACCGACATCATATGTTATAGCGGGTATTAACTCTCAACCCACCAAAGAATTTAAAAAAAAAACTAAAACACCTAACTGAATTTTAAACTAACAGTTATCATCTTACTAAAATTGAAACTAACACAGAACCTCTGATTACTGTAGCATCGTTAGTTATATTTAACGGTGCTACAGTAAAAATTAAGAAAAATATCATAAACACCCCTCTGATATATCCAAAATAACAAATTCATTCATAAATTATAAAATAATATAAAGACTTTATTTTTTATATCCATTTGAAACTAATTAATATTATAAGGATATTCTTAATTTTTTTTACTAAAATAATAAAATATTTAAAAATTCATAAAAAT
>JANLJB010000695.1:44975-81455 GCA_026212285.1 Bursera cuneata
TCTGAACTCATAAACAAGTGTATGTATGTGCGCAGACGCATATATCAAGGATTGCACAGGCCTCCAATCCTCCTAGCAAATGGTCAAAAATCGATCTACTAGTACGCTTCACCTGGAAAGCATGTGTGTCACATTGTCAGAGTCAACTAGTCGAATGGAGGGTACATGAGGATTTAGAGACGCTAGCCTTTTTTCTTTTGAGAAGAAGATATCTCCTGGAAAGCATGTGTGTCACATTGTCAGAGTCAACTAGTCGAATGGAGGGTACATGAGGATTTAGAGACGCTAGCCTTTTTTCTTTTGAGAAGAAGATATCTCCTCTGTGCTGCCGATACTAAATTGTTGGGAGGTTTGCGACCTGTAGACCCCTGGCTTTGTAAGTAACTTCTCATTAAGGATTACCTCTTTGGAAAGCATCTCAACAACTTGCTTCATTGTGGGTCTTTGATGTGCACTTGCTTGGGTGCAAAAGAGAGCAACCTTGATGAATCGCATTACTTCCTTTTCAGGATATTGAGTTAGTTCTGGGTCAACAATATCCAGAAGCTTTTCTTCTTCTTTCAGTTTCCATGTCTGCAAAAGCATTCAAATTTTAGTCATTACATATTCATTAACTTATGTAAATACTTGAGCAACGGGAAAATTGGTTAATGCCAGCAGTATACTGAAATGTTCAGCCTCAGACTTAAATAGAGCACCATGTGAGGCAGTAAAACAGAGGAAATGTCTCCACTTTAACAGGATTACTATAGCAGATTTTATATCTACTAATTTAAACTAATATGACACCTATGTAAACGATGAATAAAGTGCAGAGAGATACCCATTCAACGAGAAGCAAAAAGTCCTCTCCAAATGCTGCCTTATTACTACTACTGCCACAAATTATTTCGAGTAAAAGCACCCCGAAACTGTATACGTCCGCCTTCTTTGTAAGTTGTCCTAAGAGGGCATATTCTGGGGCCAAATATCCTCTGCAGAAAACAAAGAACGCTATGAGATATGAGAAAGCAGCGAGGTAACCAACAAAAGAACAATGAACTATCGCAGCAAAGTCTCATGTTACAGCATGAGAACCAATAGAGAGTTTCATGTCTGCCTAAAAAAATACAAGGAGCCTCGCACATAATGCAGATGCCACTTATCACATGTTATTAGTCCCATTCCATTTCTCTCTGTTTCATACCAAAGCGATCCTCTTCCTGAATTCTCAGAATACATTTGCAGGTACCCACCATAACTCCAGAAGCTACAGTTTGAATTTTACATTCTTTAATCAATCACTCCATACATACTTCTCTAATAGGTTCTTAATATACTTGTATTCTTCTTCTTTTTATCTAATTTACCTGGCAGTGAGATTTACATACATAAAAAAGCATGTTTATCTGTCTGAATGGGTGCTTTGGTTAAAATATTAGATGTTCATTGCACACCAAGAGATTCAAGAGTCATCTAATAAAAGCCTAACAGCAATTCGATTATTCAATGCTGCTATTAATAGGAGTTGAAAAACACTATTGTCCTGTTATGATTACTTGATAGAGGATATATTGAATAAACTCTCTTGAAAATTTTATCTCACAAGAATGAGACAGAACTGACCATCATGAGCATTGGCATACAATACAATGTTGTAATAACTAGTTTATTTGAAATTATTAGTATGATTTTTCAAGTACTACAGTGCTACTAATTTTTAGTCTTTATGATGTCTTTTACATGACCAGATGATTAACAGAATTTCTGGAATATTGTAGGCTCCTAGCAGGTAATCCGTAAAGATTAACAAGATGATTAAATATGACATATTGCCAACATGAATCTTTAAAAATTATACTTAAAACAGCTATCTTTACAACTTCTCAAGAGATAAATAACCAGCTCAGTGGTAAATTAAAATCCAAATAAAACATGCTTACACTGTTCCTGCCACTCGAGTACTAACGTGTGTGACATTGTCCGGAAAAAGTTTTGCCAGCCCAAAATCTCCTATTTTAGGATTAAACTTCTGATCAAGAAGTATATTACTAGCCTTAATATCTCTATGGACAATATGCGGTTCTGCTTCGTTATGAAGAAAAGCAAGACCAGAGGCTGTGCCCTGGCAGATAGCAGCTCTTAGAGGCCAGTCCAGAAAAACATGTTTACTTTTTGAACCTGAAATGACGATCACTGGACATTAGAATGTCTTAAAAACTTAAAAGCTCACCTAAATCCTTAATGTCATAAACACATACACACAAGCAAAGAAGTGCAGAACCAAAATCCTGAACAAATCAGATATATTCTTCGGACAGAACCTAAAAAATAAGGCGATATTTACCAAATAAAACTTTGGAAAGGCTGTTATTCTCCAGATATTCATATACCAATATCCTATTATTCTCCTCAACACAACAACCAAAGAGTTCAACAAGGTTTGGATGACGTGTATTTGATATCACATTGATCTCTGTCAAAAATTCATTTGCTCCTTGTTTAGATTCCGCAGAAAGACACTTGATGGCTACTTGGGTACCATCCTTTAGAATTCCCTGCAATAGTAGAACAGAGCTACATAAATATCAGCCAAAAGGTATAAACTTAAAAACAAATTAGCACATCACATTCGTCACTTTCTCACCTTATAAACAACTCCGAAGCCACCTGCCCCTATTCTGTTAGATGGATGGAAATTCCTAGTTGCCAATCTCAAAGATTTGTAAGAAAAGAGCCTTACATTGTTGGTGGCAATCTCTAACCATGCAACAAATTATATCAATAAAAATTTTAAGAACCTTGTGAACAACAATAATTTACTCAAGTGGGAAGAAATGCAAGATATCCATGCTCCAAACCTGAATTGAGCTAATCCAATTCAAGTGCACCTATAATGATGGTTTTTCAACTAAGAAACTTGAGCATATGATCAACAATTAATACTATTTAAAAAAAAAAAAAAATCGTTACTTTTAAATTCTCTCACCTTCTGCCTGTTTCTGACTATCTTTTCCTTTGCACCATTGAAAGGCACCAAAGCAACTACAACTCATTGCAGGAAAACTTGAGGGTCCTGAACAGAAGAACCCTTTAAACCCACATCTCTAGAATCATCAACAGCACAAAATATTTCAGGAGAGTATCAAATAGTGAAATTTGAAACCCTAACCCGAGTCCTGAGTAGCCTTGAAGCTTTATCAACTTACACGGTACCGTTTCTGGAATGGGGAAGTTAGGCTATAGGTTGAAACCCAAGATTGAGTGGGTAGATAATGTATGATAGAAAGATGCATTTGACACCAAATAAATAGAGTTAAATTGTAAAAAGGGTTTTTGAGCTCATTTGTTTTGGGTTCTGTGGTTGTGGGTTGCAAGAAGTCTAAATGTTTGCCACTAATGGGAAGAGAGAAAAGTGAAAGGCATTTGCGATAGTGACAACGTTGTTTCATTTCCTTTTTGGAGGGGAAGACACGGCAGCCTACCATGTCTATCTCTTTCGTCAAAGTTAGGTTCCTCTCCTTACTCTTTCCATTGCACACTTCTTGTTTTAATATTATTTTAATTTTGTAGTCATAAAAATTTTCATTATTTTGACTAATATATAGATCAACGCATAGCTTTTTTAATTAATATTCGTTAAAATGATTTATCAAACTCGGAAAATTGACCGAAATAACCCAAATTAGAATAGGTCTTTGAAAAATAACGAATCCAGATATATTTTATGATTTGCCTACCGATTTCTAGATTTATAGCGAAAATACTCTCTTATATTAGAGGGCCCTCTGTGCATCTCGCTCCTGTGCATCCATATCTGACAGTCCACAGAGGGTTTCTGGATTTTTTAAGATTACCATCGATGCCTTCAATCCTCTCTCTATTCCATTGCTTCATCACTGTCTCTGTTCTATCACTGACGTTCAATATATGATAGTAGATAGATATGGCTTATAGGAACCAAAAAAAAAATATTTTTCTTCTATACTCTTTATGTGATCCAACTCAAATTCTATTATTAACGAAACTTAAGTTTGTTAGGTGACTTCATGATTTATGTTACTAAAATAAAATTGAAAGCCGAGAAGTGATTGGAGAGAGAATCTTTTCACAGGGTTTGATTTGAAGTTTTGTATTTTTTGGAATTCTTTTTTACTGAGAATTCTGTATTTTTTTAGTTCTCTTTTATTTGGAGTTCTCCTCATTGCGATGGTATAGATTTGATTTCGAAGTTATATAATTTTCTTATTGGGTTTTGAATTTGGATCGTTAATGAATCATAGATAAATTGTCACTAGACCTTCGACGAACTGTCATAAACTGTCGACGGTCAGATCGTAAATGTATATACCAATCAGATTGTAAAGGTATATACCAATCTAAAGAAGTTGAAAGGTATAATGATCATTGAGCTAGGTTTGGTTTGATTATTTTTCACAATTTCTCATCAAACTTGAGGAGAAAACCTAACCAGTATAAAAGTATCATATTCTCTGTAACCTTAAAACATTTTCCCTTTGAATATTCATCAAATTCAAAAAATGCCTAAGGGTCAATATTCTATTAAAACAAACAAGATGTAAAATTGGACTGTGGGTATTCTAATATTAATATACAAGAAAGTCTTCAAAATCCGTAAAAGAAATTTATTATTATAAGTTAATAAAGTAATGTATAGTACATGTGTAGCTCCTTGGCCGCCTGAAGTCTCTTATGATTTCACTAATTAAATGTGAATGAGCATGTTCCTTTGGCACACAATTTCTGAGCAGCAATTGCTACAATGAAACTCAGCATCTCCACCCTCAAGACTCGAGAGAAGTGGGACGCTCACAGAGCTAATGGGTCTTCAATTCTAGTAGTTTTCTTCTATATTCACTCATTGCATTTGACATTCGCAACGAAACGAAAACGAGAATAGTAAACGTTGTTTTCTTTATTTGTTTAATTCAAATACAAATGGTCAGTGATCGATTCAACTCATCATGTCTGCATCAGGATTTGGTCAGTCTAACCTTGAATTATAAACATTTTTGTATTTTATTAGACTATTATTTTTGGATGAGATTTCGTCAGCCTCGACTTTTAAGTTGATTGTAAGAGTTCTCACTTCTTATTATGTTAAAGACTAACCCCAAAATTAGTGATGATTTATCATTTGTATCTTACGGTGAATGATCAAATAAAATTAAAAAAACTTGATTTAGTTGAAACGTTCCTTCCAAATACAAACTTTCTTCTTACAAGTAAAACAAGATTTTAAATATATTTAGTTCATAAAACTTGACAATGTGTGTACAAGCCAATAAACTTTCGCAAGAAGTCTATTTTACGTCGTAAATTTAATGTTTCTTATTAATAGGTATTTCTTACACGATTCACATAATGACATCCACCAAAATCGAAATTAATAATGCTGCTTGCCTGGGGACAGTTAAGAAAGACCCAATTGGCCAAGTATTGAAATAACAAGAAAAGTTGTCGCTTTAACGTCTTAATCAATTAATAAAGATAAAGGCATCAACAGATCATCTGAAAATATACACTTTCTAGCATCTGTGTAACTGTTGTCCGTGATTATAATCCTTAGCCTGAGCTTAATAACACAAGTGCCTTTGTATTTTGGGCTGTTTATACAGTCAATATTGTAGTTTCTGCAGATAATTAAACGCAGAGGCTTTCATTTCCCGATAATAACAGTTCTTATACAAATAGTTTCAGTTCCAAGTAAATAGTTCTCATTACTTGAAAACAGTCTAGGAGATGATTCATCAGAATGTAACTGATTGTTGCTCAAACATAGCACAGATACTGGAAAGAATACATTCCCCTGCAGACTCTTGAACAAATTTTACAGAAAGGTGAGATGCCATACATTGTAACACCTTCTCCTTTAGAAACGGGTTGTTTCTTGAGCTTCCACCTAGACACAACAATGTGGAAACGGGTCATTTACCACGCTGGCTGACAGGAGAGGAGTTTCCTCTCTCACTTGCAAAATCGTTGTTGAATTCTATTTCACTCTCATCTAAACAGAAGGAATTGTTGTTCACGCTCGGCTCAGAGCTGGTATTGCTGCTTGTGGCAAGAGGAGAGTCTGTAACACTAACTGATCGGCTTTTCGCGGATCCTGATCTCACACTATACATAGAAGAAGCTGGAATATTTGTCATTAGAGGCCGTAGATTACCTGAAATGCTTCGTCTTATATCCTGCACAATGAGATACAAAAATAAGTTATGAGTAGCTACAATCATGATAAGAACAGAATTTAGTTGTAGTACCTATGTAGAATCAATAGATACATATAGCTTAATAACCCAATAGGAAAAACATATTGCTTTGAATATTTTAAAAAATGTAGGTGCAAGAAAGATGATTTTTAAATGATTATGTAATTATGTTTATTATTCTGTTCTTATTTTTATCAACCCAAGCAAGCAAAGGTGAAGTGTTATAATTTGTGCAATGCTATAAAGGATGCATACCATATGTCTCATAGCCATATCAAGAGATTTTTTTGAGAGCGTTCTTCCAAAGCCTGAGCTGTCAAGGGATGAAGATGATTTCCCAGAAGAATTATTATGGGTGGAGAGATTGTAATCTTGCTTTGGTGGTGCTAGTTTTCTCATGTTTACCACTCTTTCAACCATTTTGGTTCCAATTAGTACTGGGTTCACATCGTCACAACTGCTAGCATTTGCTTTATGTATGAAAGGAACGGAATTCCCATTGCCATTTGAAGTCCTTGGTCTAGAAGGAGAGCAAGATTGTTGTCTGCGTCTTCCAATAGAACTAGCTTCAACAGAAGATGATGGAGTAGTTTTTGCTCCTGGCCTTCCCCGAGAAGCTGAAGCTGGCCTTTCTGGCAATGATGTCTTTAAATTTGGTGGAGCATCAAGCGAGAAACCAGGCATCTCAGAGGGTTTCCAAGGCCTAGACTTTACCGTTGGAGAAGTGCCACGTGATGGAACTGGGACTTTCAATGTTGTTGAACCCGACTTTGGCACTGAAGAGGATCGACCAGGAGGAGCAGATACACTTGGTGTACTTGACGGGATTGACGGTCGACGAGTTGGTGTTGATGACCTTACTGTTGATCTAGAAGTTGGTGTTGATGATCTTGCTGTTGATCTAGGAGTTGGTGTTGATGATCTTGCTGTTGATCTAGAAGTTGGTGTTGCTGATCTTGGTGCTGACTTAGAAGCTGTTACTGTGGGTCTAGTAGTTGGTGTTGAAGAGCGTGCAGTGGATCTAGTAGGAGTTGAGGACCTTACTGCAGGAGCAGCAGGTTTAGAGGAAGGCAAGGTGGCACGCGAAGTAGGCGTGGAGGGTCTTGAAGCTTTCGTTGTTGTGGTTAAAGTAGGCCACCCAGTTGGTTTAGCTGCTCTAGTAGTAGATGTCAAACCACCAGATGATGAGGGCCTCCTGTTACTAGTGCTGGAAGAGTTCAGTCCAGATGGCAAAGTCGGATTCTTAGACGCAACGCTACTCTTTGAAGCAGGTTCCTCGTGGAAATTTGCAAGCTGCAACTCCATAACAACATGAATTTACAAGCTACCAGTAAGTAAACTACATATTTTCTCAACATGTAAATGGAAACGCAATCCCGTGGATCAGCATAACTTGAGAAAGATAAAATATTTTTGAGAAATAAGATAAGAAGACTGGATATACTGCTTATCAAACAAGGTCATAGTAGACAAACAACAAGTGCATAGCTGATAACAACAGTTCAGAAGGCTTGAAAGCATCCAAAACATTGAATACAAGTTCATACCCTTGCTTTCAGAGCAGTTGGACGAGCATTAGGCAATGTATTTTGACTCATTTTGGTTTTCTGAGATTCCATTTCCAAAGAAGGAAAAAGTGGGGTACCAGGTGGTGTAAGAAGCCTGTGTGCAGAATATGTATCCGATCAGTATCGAGCATAAAGACAACTCTTAACCACAGACAAACATGGAAATACAATATATTTTCAGATTTTTACAATTAAAAATGTATCAACTATCGCCATATGCATTTTCATCAAAGAATCTTAGATGTCGAACACCAACTTCAGTTGCTTGCATAACATTAACCGACAAACTAGAATGTCCCAAATTTATTGAGAAATCATAGAAAAACAATTCATTCTTCTAGACAAACAATTTGGTAACTCCCTGAGGAAGAATCATGCAGCCCTGCCATTAGGCCCATATTTTCCATTTCTAATATAAGAACATAATCTGAATTTTATTTGTTAAGAGACAGAAATATACCTGCCTCCTGTCAAAAAATTTATAAGTAAAACTTTTATTTCCACTTAAATTAATTCTAATTAAACAACAGTTATCCTTGACATTGTAACTGGACACATCTTGAACAACATCAAGATTTCCGACACCAATTAATACACGCAGGCCATCACATCACTCTAATCTAAACTCATTGCTCTCAAATTCGATCAATTGCACATGTCATATCTTTAGAGTCTCCAAACAATGTTGCCGGGGTTATTGGTAAGAGTTGTGGATTTTTGCAACCTGGAAAATATTAAACCTTGGATACTTCAATTTTAAGCAATAACAGTTTTTCAGTTATTAACTAAAAATAACTTTAGATAACAAAACTACTAGCAATCAATACATCCAACTCCAAACTTAGACCGAACTGATGAGTTCAGAATGATTACCAATCATAATCAGATTTATCGTTCTCCGAATTCAAGAAATTATCAGCTGCCGTCTTGCGAGTTGGAACAGACGAAAGTATTTTTGAAATCGGAGATCCTCCAGCGTTAGGAGCTGGTCAAAGCATCATCAATCTCAATTAATACAACCACTTGATCAAGTCAAACCAACCAACCAACCAAAGAAACGCGATGATCTTCAAAAGTCAAAAATCTAAAAAGGAATCCAAAGCGACACCGTACCTAGAGGAGTGTTGTTGTTGAGGTCGTCAGAGTTGCGAAGAGGAAGAAGGTTATTCTTCTCCTTCTCGCGTCTTCGCATTTCAAGAAACAAAGCCAGCTCTTCGTCTCTTTCTTTCATCACCATCTCCGTTCTCTCTTCCTATTTCTTCTGTACACACACAATATTAGATTACAAAAGCTTCAGCTAAACAAACAAATGCGCAACGCAGACAGCCATAGATCTGGAAAGTTAAGCTTTGATGGTTCTTGGAAGAAAAACTTAAAGCGTGGCATTAGTATTTGCTATTACCGAGTTCATTCACGTTGTGATTTTGAAGAAAACAAGTGGTGAAGCTGTGTTGTGCAGTTTCTTATTAGTTTGTCAAAATGCAGGAGCTTCTTCTCTGCTTCTTTGTAAGCATTCTATGTCATGTTCTTTTTTAAAAAACTGAGAAAGGAACCAAATTTTCGGATTTTGAAACTTTGTCCGTGTAAAGCTTATTAAATGCCTCTCAAATTTGTGTTATTCACAATCGTGCCATCTCTTAGACTTTATTTAATGGACAAGCTATTAACTTTCATTTTCCACTCCCGTGGTTCATCCTTTGAAAAATTGAAATATAATTTATATTACATAAAATGACTCAAACATCCATGCTGCTGATGTTCCAACAATTTCTTCTATGACAAGATTTTCCCTCTATAAGAAAATGGCAATTTCGTAGTTTAATTAAAAGAGAGACCTTTAATATATGATGCCAAAAATTGGAGGAGACATTCTTATCTCATCACATGCAGAATAATTGACTCATCGCCATTAAATCGTCTAAGGAGTACTTTATAATTCTTTGAAGAGTGTAAAAGGATTTTTTTCTTTTTTTTTTTTTCTGAAGGGGGGAGGTTAGGTTGAGGGTTGAGGAAGGAATTCAAACTTGTAGCTTTTAGAAGATGCTGAGATTTAAACGTGGGCTGTTGGATTTCTCGAGATGTGCCAATCTGAATCGGACGGTTAATATTGAATTATGGTAATTAAAATCAGCAGAACTTGGAAGTGGGCCTCGAGAATCGCGCGGTTTAAATTTGGTGCCTGACTGAACTGACTCCTCCAATCGAAGGGCCCCAATCGCCCTTCAGGTAACCAGTCAATGTTAATGATAGGAAACCTTGGCTTTCCCACTTTTTTGAAATGTCTTTTTTAATTTTCTGAAACATTCATAATAAATTAAAAATAAATAAAAAATCACTTTTCCACCGATCGAAATCATCTTTCCTAAGGGAATACGATTTGATTATAAGTTTTTTTTTTTTTTTTAATAAAATATACGTACAAATAAGCAAATATGATACAGATTTTTAACATAGAAAATAAGTAGATACTTCTCACAAAGTCAAGATCAAACACCAAATCCAGTTTCTAGGCCTAAACGTTGTAGAGCATGTAACATGTAGTTGAAGAACTTTCTATGTAACTTTTCACTCAAATTTGACGTTTCTTATGTATTATGTAAACTTTTGAGTCACATTTCAAAGTTTCTTCTCAACTTAATAGTCAATAAACCAATGATATTGCCATGACTGACTACGCCAGCAGTAATACTGATACATTCTCCGAATCCAAACCTAATTAAAAATTGCCGATAAACAAGTAGAATTACTGATGGGCCCCTATGAGAGTCATGATTTTTCATCAAACAGGTTTACAGAAGACTCTCGAGTTCTGACAGAGTTGAGTCCAGGAAGTTGATGGATGGAAAGAGGAAATAGAGAACAACCAAATTATATGCCGCAATTAAGGAGCAATGGTGACATTTATGTAGCCAATTTCACCACTAAGAGCCAAAGCTGCTATCAATCTCTTTCAGATTTCTCATTTCAATCAAGCAATTACTTACCAGAGACTCAGCAACTCACATTACCTTGCTTTGGAAAAGCCACTGTTCCACACCTTATAAATATATTGGCCCCATTTCAGATTTTTTTTTTTTTTTTTTTTAAAGAAACGGGGTAATAAGATCCATTACTCGTTAAATTAATTGCTATAGATGTAACTTTCAATAATATTAAAAGATTTAGAGGACTCTAAATTCCTTGAGTTTGGTCATCAATAAGATGAAATTTGGAGGCTAGGGGCACACAGCCATGTGGGTGTCACATTAATAGGTATAGAAATTTCATCATTAACGGGAACGATGTCTTGTAAAAGGGGGGGAAAATAAAAAAGCAATCGAAAGATTGATTTAAAATATGATTCTCATGGCTCATGATCGTCTTATTCCTGTTTGGGCTTACCTAATGAATTCATTGTCACATCAACTTGCGAAACCTTGAATAAGTCCAGATTTGCTTTTCGTTAGTGAATCTTCTGAGGATTGCAAAACTTTTTACTAAATTTAACCCGATTGACATGATTTTGAAGCATGATTCCTCGTGTTGGTGATCTGGCCGGTGCAAAGGAAATCAATGGTTTAAATGAATATAAAAGAGTTGTAAGATTATTTCTTTTTCATTTTATTTTTAATAAATGCAATATTTAAAAGTATGTTTAATTTTAAATTATTTTGGAAAATTCATGAATTACACTTGATTGCAAATCAAACGTACTTTTGTTTTACAAGTAAATAAGGTAAAACCGAGTGGGGTTCAGCACAAGCCCAATTCTGGTTACAACAAAATTCAAAAGTTTGGTTGGTCCATCCGGGCCCACGAAGCAGGCCTCCGAGTCAGATGGGTCCAAATTTCAGAATTTCTGACATTTCTACACCGTTATTCAATTTTCACAAAACAGCAAATATGTCAGTGACAGGAGTCAGGAAGATCAGACTCAGAGAGAGATTCAAAGATATGATAACAAATTAAAATCCTCATTTAATCTGAGTATACTTAAAAAAATCTTAGATATGTAGCAAATTCTAATCCAATTTAATACTCGAGGCAACAGTTCAAAAGAAGACAGTGAAGTTACATATGAGATAATCCTACAAGAAAAGTAGTTCTCAGTAAAAAGATTAATAATAGAAAAAAAGAAAATCAAGCATGGCAAGAAGTTAGCTTTTCTTGCGGGAGAATGGAGTAATTTAGAACAGTGAATACTGATGTAACATATATAAACAAAAATTGGGAAGTGGCACTCATGAATTATCCCAACATATCAGATGCAAACCCTTTACTAGAAAGATTTCATGAGCAGATAATTTGGAATCAAAAACCTGGCCTCGTTCTAATGCTTAATCTGGAGAACATGTAAAATGGTGGAGGTAACAAATTAAAAATTCAGCCTGACAGCCTTAAAAAGATCTTTGGATGCAGAGAATATACACTAAAAAATGTTGATTAGCAACCAAAAAGGCCAATCAAACATCATCAACATCACTTCCACCAACTTGGCCTTCCAGACTTGCCGCGTAAGTGCTTCCATCAGGACCCAACACCTTAAACCTGCTCAGAAATAAAATACACGTTCAAAATATTGAAAAGCTTAGCTTCAACCACAAAAACAGCGATTGAATACCTTTCAAGAATAAATTTCCCTTCCTTGTACTTCTGGGCCTTCTCTTGTGCAGTCTCCTGGAAGAAATCAGTAAATACAAATCAAGAATTGTTTAAAGAAAACCTATCTGATGCAACAATGTGTCCTTAATATTTTGAAACCGAAACCATTAGCTTATGAACCAGTTCTTACATATTTCCACCCAACAATTGAGCCACACCCAACACAAAATATGTCAACAACAGTGTGCATTCCAGTCATCATCAACCGCTCTTCCTTCTCTCCAACTGTTACGTTCACACTGTCATGCAAAGCGAAAACACAATGTTACTGGGAGCTTTTCTATGAGGCCAAGGAATCTAAAAGGATATGATTGATTTTTAAAATTTTTTTCTTCCACTGAGAGAAGGAAAGAGAATTAATTATTCTTCTCATATATCAAGCTTTCAACTGACTACTACGAATAAATTCATTCTCCATTCACCTAGTATTTTGCCTTTGCAGCTACCACGTATTCGACTCACAAGGGGACTGAGAAACAATATCTGGGAATTCTTTAATGACTAAACATTTTCGCATAATCAGCAGCAATTATCTGATATGAAAAACCAACTGCTCATTTGAGTAGCATCTCAAACAAATAACTGTGTGCTTCCATTGTAGCTTAGAGTTTCCAGATAGTTCACATTCATAAAACACCTTTTCTTAATTCACATGTAAATTTGGTTGATGCTACGCAAAAAGAACAAAAGTGGATACACGATAAATTTGGTTTAACATAGAAGAAAAAAATTGAATTATCAAACATTCGTTGAGTGCCTAAGTATTAATTGCAATGAGTAAAGGAATCAAGGAACACTTACACCTTATCAAAGAGATAAGCCTTTCCATGCCTGCAGTGGAAAGTCTGGAAGACAACCAAAAATACAGTTAGAACGTCTGCTTTCCAGCATTCAATTCTATGAAAAGAGGTTACATTATCCCAATGGTGCCCATCAATCTCGATACCATTCAAAGCACATTATAAACATAACAATGACACAAGGATTATCAATTTGAGAATCTGGAATAAAGAGAAAACCTATTCCCAAACACCCCATTTAATAATTATTGAATTTTAAATTTTGATATGGTAATAAAAACTATGGAGCCCATTGAGATCACAGTTTCCAAACTATCAAACATTTTAGCAACCTCCTCAAACCTACAGTTCTGCAAAACTAAAAGCTGATGCTATCACAGAAAATCTAAAACTAGAACAACAATCCGAATGCTAATAACATGTTTGATAAACGATTCACAATACCAAACAATTTAACCTAAAGAAATCAACAAATTAGGCAAATACAGTAATTTCAATAAAATTATTATTATTATTATTTTCTTTAGACACAATAAAGGAAAAGCAACTTATCATCAGGCTGAACATGAAAAACTCAAAACAGTTAAACAAATCTCAACAATGTAAAGTACAATATAGAATAAACGATACTGAAAACTGGTATTAAGAGAGACCTTAGAGAGGATGTCCTCAGCGAGGCCAAGATGGGTGTAGCAGTGCTTGCAGCTATAATAATCTCCTTCAAGAGTAATCAGAAACAGCCTTCCCATGTTTACCTACCACCCACAAGCAACAAAACCCAGAAATTATATTAAAAACAACTGATCAAAATGGATAGAAACAGATCGAGTAAAGACGCTAAAAATGTACATAAAGAAGAGAAAAGTTGCGAGAAAGCGAAATGAAAGAATTTGAGAAGAGGGTTTGGTTTTTATTGATCTTACCAGCAGCTACAGATACAGCGAAAAAAGAAATAGAATTCTGACATTTTATGTTGGGGCCATTACTTTGCTATAAGAAGAAGTTTTGAGATTCTCAGGTCCAGACGACTCATTTGTTTTAGACCTGACGAGTCATGACACTTGTCATTTCCATTTTGTGGAATTACTGTAACTCCATTACGCAAGCAATATTCACATCAAATTTATATTCTAAATTAAATTAATATTTAAAAATAATTATAAAATTTATCCCTTTTTATTATTATTTATTTGTTAAAATACTTTCTATCTGATTTTATTTATTTATTTATATTCCACTTATTTTTTAAATTCATCAAAGGAATCTTGGCAATCTTTTTGAATTCATTAAAGGTATCGTTGAAATAATTTGTATTAATCTAAATTTTATTTTATTTTATTATTTTTACTATTATTATTATTATTTGGCATAAAGATTGCCTCAAAGCACTCAATTTCAGATTGCGTTATATGAAAATATAGATATAAATATTCTTCACCATTTTCTTAAGCACATATATTATTAAAATTGTCATAAACTTCTAAGAAATTAAGAGAAAATCAGTTATATTTTGGTAGAATTTATCACTTGTAATGATGGAGTAGGATCAAGATCCACCCACGAAACCCGCTATTCAAGCAAGCATACCATCAAAATTTGCAAATTTAAGCAACGGGTGAGATGGGGAAGATTTAAGGTTCCTTAAAAAATGATATAAATTAAGAAAATTGGTTTAAATTTAATATAATTTAAAAAAAATTAGATAACATAATTCATTAAATAGTTAATATATTTTATATAATCTGTCAGATAATATTGAACATATTTATCATTAAACAAAGGCATCCAAATTTTTAAAACACTGATCAAAACTGATAAACTTTTACAAAACTTTAAGGAGTTAAATCATTTACGAAAAAGGGCGTAATAAGCCTAGAATTTTGTTTTAGGCTTTCGCTGAGATACTAGTTACTCCCGAGCTAATATTGCGTTTGCTTAACGCTATATTTTGTTACCAGATTTGGCCTTGAATAATCAAGAACCAAAAGCTAAATAGATCCAACCACTCGGGAAAGCAGAAAAAAGCTAGAAAAAGGCAGAAAATATAAATTAATATATTCTATTTCAGTTGAAGAATTACAAGACTGTAAGAAGGGAATATTTGTAGCATATTCTATTTCAGTTGTTTGTGTGCGGAAAAATACCAATTCATCATCAGATACCAGAGCACACAGAAACCTCATCTCATCATTTCATTAGCAAAATCATATGCCTACATCGACAAACTCTAAACCTCAAAGAAGAACGAAATATGTACTCATGAAATTCCCTTGGTAAGCCCTTGCATTGGTTACTAGTTTGAACATAAATAACTGCAAAAGAATATCAAATGCTGATGGAATTTGTATACACATTATATTAGCTTGTTTGAGTTAGCAAAATTAAGAAGTAAAAGACTGGACCGAGCCTCACATATCTAAGCAGATTTTATAAATAGGTCAAACAATAACTTTTTTTTTTAAAATTAAATAACATCTAGAGGATTTAAATTTGGACCATTGGGTCACTAAGACTCTAATACCATGTTAAGTTTGCTACTTTCCTAAGAGTTGAAGCTTGTATATGTGAATTTAATTTAAATATTTAAGCATATAATAAAAACAACTTTAAAAAGAAATTCTAACCAAATGTAAGTTAAAACGAAGGCTATGATTTCTAAAAGACTGCAGCATAAGTTCAAGATTCAAGTATCTCAAAAATTCAATTTATATGGGAGTTTGAGGGAGTTAGATTGTACTTAATTTGAGAAACATGAGATCTTAAATCAAAGGTTATAATTAGGAACATGTCTTGGGCAAAACTTTCTACGTGACCATTGTAATTCCTCACTTGTGGGTCTTATTTAGTCGAAAACCTATTTGAATTTTTAACCAATTAAAATTAGCCGAATTAACCCTTTACCCATTTAAACCAATTAGCGCTCCTCATAAACTAGCATGACCCAAACTCTCAATACACAATTGACGAAAGAAAGAAACAAGAATAAGAAAATAAAAAAGACGGAGTTGTGATGGTTTCAGGCATACAACTTTAGGCGAATGTCGCCTGGGTTTCTAGGGACCGATCGTGTGAGGCTTGATCATAATTTTAAAGCAAGACGAAACCAAGGTCACATAATCTATTGGTAAGCTTATGAAATAGGTAACTGAAGGCTTCAATTATGTTTAATCGACGTCCAATATCCAAGATCATTAGAGCATGGCAGTTGTTTAAAGTCAACTGGTGTTCTATGGTCTGTCAACCGTCATCTCTTTCCATGTTAATGAACTATAGGATACGATTCCTCAGATACGTATGGCAGGCATTATTGCCCAGCTTTTTCATATGCAAAAGGCACAAAGGATAGATCATAAAACAAGTTCATGAAATTAAACAATAACGCTCCGCTTAACTGTCAAATGTTATAATTTACAGGATAAAAGGCACATATATAATAATGAGGTCGAGTAACATGTTCTCAGGCAAAAGCTACATGAGCATTTAGGAAGTCAAGTTGTCAATAATGGTTGTGTGCAGAGGGTCGCTCAAGTGAGTAGCCCAGTTGTTGAGAGGGCCTTTTCCAGTGACAGCAGCTTGGACTGCAAAGCCGAGGAACGCAACCATGGCAAGGCGGGCATGCTTGATCTCTGCCAATTGAAGGGTAGATTTCTTTTCTGGATCTGCTGCCAAGCCCAAGGGATCAAAAAATTTTCCTCCAGGATAAAGCCTTTTCTCGGGGTCGAGCTCTGCGTTCCTTTGGAACTCAATGTAGCCAATGACCAAAACCTCAATCCATATCAATGTTGAAATGGAGAACGGAAGGGGTTGCCCAAGGTAAGATGATCCTTCAACTAGCTCTACCTGAATTGTCAACAGTTCGTAAGTTACTAGCTTCAATTCTTGCTCGTCACGCATCAATATATATTACAAACATTCTATTAGGACCATCCAATACAATACTTGCTAATTCTTGTATTAGACACGCTTCATAGGTTTGGTTTTCCACTAAGGTAGTCCCAATAAATAACTCAATTTCCTATGCATTTCACAACTGACTTATAGTTAACAAGGAAAACCGCAATTCAACACCTTTTATCTATAATAGCATCAAAACAGAGTGGTTCAGGTAAACATAATGGAGTGTTAAGTGAATTACACTTAAATAAGCACGCATGTGCTTGATTAACACAACATGAAATCGAACATGCATTCGTCTCATGTATCAAGTTCCAACCAATATAAAGGAACGTACGTACCTTGCCAGCGTCTTGCCATGTAACTCCTGTGAGCCACTCGACGGTTAGAGCACCGAGAGTAGCCAACATAGCCCACCGTCCATGAATTAGCTCGCATTCACGGAATCTCTGCAGGCCAAACACTTCTGTGTACGGCTGAAAAGGTGTCGACTTCACTTCGGAATTCTCCAGCCTGGTCCCGATAATGTCACCCGCCAAGTTCTTCGCCAAGTTCTGGTCCAGTGAATCCAAATCATACTGCAAGTACTCCACCGGCTTTCCGAGCCCAAATGGGTCGAATCCGTAGTCACCAACCAAGCTCCCGTCAAGCCATTCCGGGGCCTTGGCTCCAGGGTACCACAGCGGACGATCAGTGGAGGGTTTTGAGATCTTCTTTGCAACTTTCTTGGTGCCAAAGCCAAAGCGGGCTTGAACACGGCCGCCGTTGGAGTAAATGTCAGGGAGGCGGGTTCCCATAAAAGACGATGTAGCGGTTGCTGCTGTAGTGGAGGCCATGGCGTGTGGCTAACGTTCACCTCGTGTGGAGAGCAAAGAGAGAGTTGAGTTGCGAGTTGTGAGAGTGGACTGTGGTGATACCTCGGTTCAGTTATAACCGGAGAAGCAAGTGAAGCTTTTTGTCCAGTTTGATACTTTATCCTTTGTGCAGCTTATAGGCCGTTGGATTAAATAGCGGATCCATCTGACGAATTAAAAAGCATCGGCCTTATCTTTCCTTATCTGGTTGTGAGAACACGTGGGGCCTGCCATTTTAGTACTGCTGAAAGATGATTGGTTGTATGATTTTTTTTTTGTGGCTGATGTTGCTATGAGAAAATCTTTTGATTTTCTTCTAGGATTTAACTAAAATCACCTTTAGTTTGCTGGTATTAAATTATTTTGATGTAAGAATATGCCACCTGTGAGACTTTGTTCGGGATATTTACACTTGGCTACGTATATATTACATATGATCCTCAAAAAATATTTTTAAATACCTTATTTAAGTATACTCCTTATCGAGGTTTAGAATAAATTATATATATATTTTAATTATGAAAGTAATGCATATAACTGATATAATTAATTCAATATATTGATTGATATTTGATTAAATAAAGATATCTTATATATTTTTTTAGAAAAAATTAGCGTACATGATTACATATGAAAAAATCTATGCAAATAATTTATTTTTGCAAAATTTTAATAATTATTTTTTGTTTCATTTTTATTTTTATGAAATTAAGTATAATACTAATTTTATATGACCATGTAAAATTTAGAACTATATCAATGATTATTTAACCTTTTTTTTCTTTTAAATAGAGATGACGTATTCATGTTTTTTTAAAAAGAGGGTGGAGATTCGGTGGTAGAGTATTTTTAAAGCTCATATAACTTTCACCTTTTACACTTTTATTTGATTTGTACTTGAAAAGAATTATGGTGTAATACAATCAAAATAATTTTATTTATAATTTCTTAACTAAAAATAAATATTTCAAAGTCCATTTCATATTTGTGGATCAGAATTATTTTTAATTGTTTAACTAAAACAAATCGTTATAAAAAACCTAAAGTACTTTTCAATCCATTTCATGGTTGTGTTTTTAAAAATAAATTTTAAATAAAAATAACAATAGCCCATAGATAATGTTCTAAAAAAATATTTAAGTGTTTCTGTCAAAAAAAAAAAGAAAAAAATATATATAATATTCATGCAAAAGTAAATTTTTTCATCAAAATGTTTATAAAAACACCAATGAGCTGCTGTCTCCTAATCATCCTGGAGCCCGGACTTTTTATTACAAAGTATTAAGGTAGTACCATTACAGGCCTTCGATGTATGAAGACTCTAAAGCATTTAGTAGATGAAAGGAGCGAAGATGAGTAATTCAACCGCTCTGAGTTTGATGAGGACGTTTAGCAATGGGCCTGAGGTATCCTTGAGTGGATCTCCAAAGGCAATCACCAATCATAGCTGCCTCGTGTGGCTCAGACTCTTTAGGTCTAAGGGTCCTGGCATTCTCTGGTAGGCCCCGGCCTAGCAATTAATTAAATCCCAAAATTTCGGTTATACATGTAGACATTTCAACATATGCATGCTTGATGCCTCGATATACTTCTGGGCTTTATCCCATGCACCACCTTTGTTGGATGCAGATAGTGCATGCTATCGGTTGAAACAAATACTAGGGAGCACCAAGAAATCAACATATATGATTTCACCAAGTATCTTATATTTAATTTCTAACTTATTGCATAACTAAAAAGAAAATAGATAAAACAAAATCTATCACTATAACACTTGTTAATGGCATTTCTGATCGACTACTGAAAAGACCCGAAATACCCATTTGAAGTAAACTAAACTTACAACACTGTTTTAAAAGAGATATCAAGAGTTTCAGGGATACTGACCTCCGCCATCGAAGCATTAAGGGGATCCCTTATTGGTTTCAGTTTATTTATTGATAACCACAAACTCTTAACTTAGGAGTAAATTCACAATCCCAATATATTACAAATCTCAATATCGACCCCTCCGAGCGAGTATGGAGAGAAACAGGACTGATATCATCAATCTTAAATCAACTAAAAATGAACTTCACGACTCATAAGTAGACATGCACAAATTTATTACGCAAAGAACAACCAGTGTCAACTAGCTATTGTCTTCTTTTCCATAACTTGCTCAACGACCAAAAGGGGCAAGACAATAGTTCCTGAGTATTTGTGAGGAGTCATCAAGCATTAACTCTTTGTGTTCTCTTGAGAGGAGACAAACTATTATTGTACCTAAAATATTCTCTCCCATAAAAATCGTCAATAAACACACAAATCATAATAATTATTTTACCAATTCGTCGCACCTTAAAAACAACTTATATTATTTATTTAGAAAAGATCATAGTTTCGCCCGTAATAGTCTCGTTTTACTGACTTAAGTGTTAAAGGGTTCCAAAGGTGCCTCTGACCAATTTCTTTTTTTTACTGCGATTGAAGGAAAATTACTCTGGTCATATTAGGGTTAGTTGTTAGCAAGCAAAGAACTAAACTAATGCAAAAGTAAAGTAAGGAATGGAAACGAGCCGGTGGTATTTAATAGACAAAAAAACATTTGTCACAATCTTAACTATAAGATGAATTTGTTAGTCTTAAACTGAATAAAAAGCCTATCCTCCCAGACAAAAACGACCTTTTTGCGTGTCTGAGGAATAACCTTGAAGCCTGGGACCATATTTCCAATTATTACTTGTGTCAAAGTCAAAACTGAAAAACCTTCTGACAGCAGAACCTCTCTCTAATGAACCGAGGTCCTGCTCTCCCATCAAAACCGAAACAAGGCCTAACTCATTTCTCTTAACTCCTCCTTTGTTCATTTCACCTGTTAAAATCTCCGGGCGTTTATGTGTCAATGGGTGCTAATTCTTGGCATCAACACCACTCATCTCATATTTCAGCACTTTACCCGAACACCATGTATACAAGTGAGCCAGCAAGAACACCAGATAGAGTTTCCACGCCAAAGAAGGTTCCCACAACGAGGGGTGTGAGCATGACCACAGCGCCATGTGAAATCATCTCCTTGATGGATGGCGCTCTCTGCATTTGTTATCCCAAGACTTTATCTGCGGAAACATGTCAGGATGTCGAGGCCCAGCGCAAACTCTTGCCGGTTGGCTAATCTTGTTTTAGTCTGCATGCTTTTGTTCGTGAGGACTTTGAGCTATTGAGTCTGTAATTGGTTATAAAACCATGTTTAACTTAAGAACTTTGCACTTGTTTCCATATTACAGTGGCTTTATAATGACCCGAAGGATAGAGATGTCAGCTGCTGCAATTCTCCACATCTCAAATGTTGGCGGCATTGCTTGATATACCATCCGTCAACCTTTCAAGTGGTGTTTGCATATGGAAATTTAAAAGGAAAAAAAGAATAAAAGTATAAATGTATATCCATATTTTTTATTAATACATTCATTTATTTAATAAACCCCCTAAATTTAAAATGAGATAATTTCACTAAATGTTTGCTTAAACATTAATAGGAAAATAACTATTAAAAATCAATAAAAAGCCTCTCTGAGGTTTCATGTTGACAAGGCCTCAATCCAAACTCTCTGTAGTGAACCCTGTACCCTGAGAAAATTGAAGGATCAAGCAGCTCAGTATCGAAGTACTATGTACAGGCGAGGACGCAACTTGCCATTCTTCTTGAGGTTGAAGCACCAATAATTCATTTAGTCTAATAGCTGAGTCTTTTGGACTTCTCCGTTTAATAAATTAAGCCCATTTGTGCCATCCAAGACCGTAGACGACTCGGTCAAGCTTCCAACAGCTCAAATATCAAAAAAAGGAATCCACGTGTCGTCTTCCGGAACATGCCACAAAGATCTGCCTTGTCGTTGCCTGTACAAGACAATTTGGCGGCAAAATCATCACCACCGCTCGGTCACTCTACGATTCTTTTTGATCGCAAATAAACAGACATCAATTCGCTATATAAAATAATAATAATCGCGTTTCTGGAATTTGGCAAACCTGTTGTAGCCGGTAAAACAGCATTCACTCTTGTGACAGCACACCTTTGAGGTTTACTGGCTGGTCCGGTGACCTTCATTTTCTCTCTGATATTAGCTATAATAATCTTGCTTTTGTTCAAAGGTAAACATAATTTTCTAGATATATTTTCTTGTTCTATTCATTCGCTTTGGTGTCGGTGAAGTCACCTTCTGGTTTCTGAGAAATTTTAGCAAATTATTTTTTACTTCTTTTTCTTCTGGTTTGAAGTATTAACAGAACGGAGGAGAACTTGATTTGTATCTGTTTGTGTAAGCCTGTCTGTATGACTTTCATTTGTTTGTCATATTAAGAAAAAAAAATTGAGAAACTTTTTTTCTTCTTTTTTTTTTTCATATATTTTTGAAAAATATAAATTTTCTTATTTTTCATCAGCATGATAGTAATATAATGTAGTATGCATGAGCTTTTCTTCTTAGTGATTGAAGTAATCACTAGTTCTGGATTGAGCTCAACTAGAATCCACTTGAATTTTATTTTATTTCTTCTTTTGGGATAATTTTGAATAATTTATGCTATTGGTTTTGCATAGGTAAGTTATGTCTTTGAATACTTTTTCAATAATGTTTGAAGTTAGAATTTGTATCATTAGGCAAATATATATTATGATTTTTTCTTGGTAGGTTTTCACGTATTGACCGATAGATTATTGGAATTGTAGCTCGGCTGCTTGATCTAATATTCTCTCTTAAACTGCTGCAGATTTCGAATTGTATAACTCTTTTCATATAAGCTTTTGTTGTACAGAATTGTATTCGAACAATGAAGGGGGAAAAGGGTAAAGGTGCGGTCAAAGTCACAGAGGAAGCATTGAAGCCTGTTGATGACAGGTTAGTTGACATCATGGATTCACTTTCTTTGACTAGTTACGCAATTCTGTTTGCTCCCACAAGATTTGGATTTCAATTCATCAGGAGGACCTACCTGTGAAAAATATGAGTTTTTGCTTGCCAAATATTGTAGGTTTCGGCAGGGATCAAGGAATACATATTTGATTTACGTGGGATGGATTTTTTGGTTTACTGATGGGTTTATAGTATTTTTTTTTCCCCCTTGTTATGATGACCTACCCAATAACCCGAAGTTCTGGTAATAGTTGCATGCGGAGTCAGTAAATTTTGTGTTGATTTCTGATTCTGTATAATCTCGTGGCTATGGTTGTTACAGAAATGTCCTTTGTGATGGATCTTATATATCTGCATTATTTTCAGAAAAGTTGGAAAGAGGAAGGCTGCTGCTAAGGTTGATACTACAAGTAAACGGAGAGCTAAGAAGGCCAAGAAAGACCCAAACAAACCAAAGAGGCCTCCTACTGCTTTCTTTGTGTTTCTGTATGTATCTCTCTTTGTTGGTACTTCAGGAGGAAAAAAGAACATACGAGTTACTGTTGAAATTTTATCCATTTATAACATTTTGATGTTACAGAGAGGAGTTCAGGAAAAACTTCAAAAAAGACAACCCCCATGTAACTGCTGTGTCAGCTGTAAGCACTTAGACAGATTCAAATATATAGTAAATGAGATCAAATTTAGATGTGTATGACACAATCTGTATGGAGTAAAAAATTGATCCCTTCACTTGAATGTAAAGGTTGGGAAAGCTGCAGGAGAGATGTGGAAATCTCTATCCCCCGATGTAAGTATTTGTACCTTTCCTAATCTCAGTTATGCTTATGAAAATAAATGTGAACTAGAAAATTAAGTTCTTTTTCCTTTACAATATCTACCCTTAAGTTGCTGCAAAATATAATGTTATGAAGCTGGGCCATTTTCAGTTTTGAATTTTAATACTTGATAGTTGAATAGAATTAACTATCAAGTAGAGTTTTTCTTTTGTCGTGGTGCCAAGGGCTAAGGATTTAGGGCACTGTTCTTTCATCATTTGGAATGTGTGACATGAAGAGTTGCAGAGTTTGTAAGTGAAGATAATTCTTGAGTATAGGGGAGCTTGTTCCTCTGAATTTTAGTGGAAAAGTTATGAAATTTAATTGCTTGTTCACCATATATTAGTGATAATTTGTTCTCTTCTAATTTGTAAGGAAAAAGCTCCATATGAAACCAAAGCAGCAAAAATGAAGGCCGAGCATGGCAAGCTTATGGATGCTTACAATAAGAAGCAGGTGAATGAATTTCGGCAACCCTTTTGAATGGACAGTGTCAAAATATAGAATACGCAGTGGCTTATATATAATATTTTTGTACATAGAGTTTCTCTGATACTGGCACACTGGTATTACCTTGTCTTTGTTGCAGGTAGAGCATCAACAAGAGGAAGAAGGGGAAGACGAGGAGGAAGAAGAAGAGGAGTATGATGATTAAAAATGGGATGATTTTGACTTGGACCTGACGGTTGATCGAAGAGAGGGCTTTTGCATTTTGTAAAGTTCATATTCTCCTCAAGCAAGATGTGCTGGCTTTTTGAAAGAAGGAAAGTAAACAATAGCCTTTTGATGCTATCATATTCATGGTTTTCCTGCCAGTTCTATGATAAACAATCCTCTTCTATACATTTTACTCATTTATACTTGACAACTTACTCGTTGGAGAGTCTATTGATCACAAATAGTAATAAAAAATAAAATTGGACTATTATAATCAATAACCATGGTCCAAAGACAAATATCATGTATTCATGATGACGCTAGCCAACACGAATAAACATATATTTACAGTTTAAAATCAGCTATAGAGCAAGAAAGAATAAAGAATTATATACAACCAAACATGTTATTCACAAATCCTATTCACTGACAAAGTCCTCACCGGCAGCGAGGGTCACAAGAAACAAGCATTGGATCAGGAGCAATTAAAGGCAACTTACCGATGTAGATAAAAAGTCGCTTCAAATTCTCCTTAGAGATGGTGGCCAAATCAACAATCTCATTCTTGCTAGCGTAGATCCAAAGGTCACCTGAACCTACTCTTTTCAAACTGTCCCGGCAGAAGGGGCATGAATGAGAGCGTGATCGCCTATATAGCCAGTAAAGCATTAGCAAAATTTAGCTTAACACAAACAAAAAGTGGACAAGATCATGAAAGATAAAAGATACAATAATAACACACAAACATTGAAACGTTAAACTACTTACCAGTTGCGATAGCAATTCATACACATTGAATGGCTGCAAGTCGGCAAAACGATCTTACTGCAAATCTCCAAGCAGATACCGCATTCTTCATCTCTCTCTACATCAATTTCTGAAAACTTTCCTTTGTCCATCTCATCTTTCTTTTTGTAGTTGGTACAAATTTCTTTCTGTTTCCGGTCATCTATGTCAGTTATTCCTCTTTGAAGTTGCAACAAAGAGGGAAATATCACCCCTGTCCATCAAAATTCAAACTCGTGAAGATTGAATGCCAAACAGTAGAGAATTTTTTTCAGAGAATGTGAATTGTGGATCAAAAGTACCACACAGATTAATATCATATACTTTTCCCAGAATTTGGCTGAAAAAATGATGTGATTCCCCTAAAGTTTACTCACCGTAGAATTCTCTTATACTAGCCTTCCTTTCATGAATAGACATGGTAGTCTTCCCATCCACATATGCCTATAAAGAATCATCATTCATCACACTTCTCGACAAAAAGATTGGTATTCATTTTTACAGCTATACACCCTAGATGCCAGAGGGGACTTCAGAATTCAGAAATGAAATAGAAGAGGCTAATTAAAATGGTAGAACAGCTTAAATTACCTTATATATAAGAATTCTAAGCAATCCGAGTGCACCAGCCAGGCGGCAATCAGTCCACTGAACAAGAAAAAGAAAAGCATGAGCTGCTGGACTGTAGGATAATCTCATTTGGAGGCAGCCACCATCATATTCTCCCGGATAGTCAGAAGCCCTGTAACGCAACAAGTTTTGTACAAGCTAATGAGCATCCATAAGGGAAATTTGGGAAAAGTCCATTCAGCTTTCATTGACTCAAATTCATTTTTATCCTTTTTATCACCGATAATTTTGCAGATGCAACATCTCCGACACTTTCTAATTCCTACTGAAGACAGGAACTAATACTTGAAACAATGAAATCATAAATGTACAGAAAGAGAGTATGGGAGGTTGAAACTGGGCGATGGGTCAGTAAGTCGTAATAATGCCTCTGATTGAAACAGAGTGATGCACAGCACATATCAAATGGCCACATTTAATTGATTGGAACTCTGAACAGGATTTATAAAATCAAAATGCTCCAGCACCAGTTTACAAGCATTCGATCTTCCTTTCTAGCTTTTGCCTAATTAGGAACCCAACTTACAAAATCCAGGCTCAGAAAATATATGCAACACATAATCGCCACAAAGACACCAATGGAAGCCACAAAGACAAATCAAGCAAAATAAAGCTAAAATCAAAATAAAATATCTTGATCAGATCAATCTCCTGATTCTCTGAAGCTACATAAGCTTCTAGTACTCCACATTATTGTCATCTGTCCCATTCTGAGCCTATAGACGTGAGTACCTCATGAAAAAGAAAGAAAAAAAAAAAAGACTAAAAAGAAATACTATTTAAATATGGAAATAGTGAATCCCAAACAAACTATTATTAGCCCCCAACTGTGAAGAAGCAGAGTGAAAGAATCATAAACCTTGACAGGGCGGCCAAAGAACTCTACAGGCGCGTGGAATAACATCTTAAGTTAAGATAAATACTTGGACTCAAAACGCAAAATTTGTGCAGAAGCTACAAACCATAGAAAACACAGAAATTATTTAAAACTGGAAAAATTCATTTAACCAGAAAAAAAGCTTAAAATTATTGGATCAAACCCCACAAAGAAAAGCTCTAATCTATAGAACTAGATCAGTATTTCTCCCACTAATTCCAAAATTTAACACAATTCTGGTGATAGATGATCAAGGAAAACCCAAAAAAAAAAAAAATAGTCCAATACCAGATTATGCGACAGATGAAAACAAAACAAAGAAAAAGAATAGGAATCGAAGAAAGCAAGCAAAATACAGGGTATTGGCGAACTGAATATCAGCTTCAAGAGCTTTGAGTGAATCCTTAAACGACTTCCTCATTTTTTCCTTGGACAGATTTCCATCAAACCGAGTTGAATCTAACAACAATCCATCCAATTCCAACTCAAAAAGAAAATTCCTCCTATGCTCTTAACTCTCTCAAGTGAGTAGCTTTGTGTAAGAAACTCTTCCTTTCCACTTCAACCAAAGTGGTTAACGAAAGAGCTTCCTGGGCTTTCACTTAGAGCACACGTAATAGTAATAGTGTTACCAGCTCTCTAAACTCCAATCATCAGTTCACTAGAGGTATGATTTGAGAAATCTACAACTGCTTCGAAATTACTTATCTGCCCTCCTCCCTGGTCTTCCTTGCGTAACCGTTAAACCTCATTGGCCGACGGTGGGTCCGGTGGTATGGATATTTTGGTGCCTCAAGTAGTGAGATTAAACAACAGTTATCAAACATACAGACGCGTGGCGCGCATGCACGGTTTTGATCTAACTGATTACTTGTGGGGCGTGAGTTAGGTGTTAGTTTATGAAGCGTGTAGCGCGACGTGTTTTGATTGGTAAAAAGAATAGACGCCTCCAGGCCCCAGCTGGATGTTTGTTTTCAGATGGAAAACGTTGTCGTGCCTTTTAGTGTTAAATTAGTAAGATTCTTTATTTGGTCATTAAGGATATGCTTCGCCGATTAAATCAAAATTAAATTAAATTAAATTAACCATCAACTCTTAGTTAACACCTATATTATTTATTAAATAACCCAACCCAATTATAATCTTTACCTGTAATACTAATAAATGTTAAATATATTTATATTTTCTTTTATTTCTAGATTGTTAATCTATTTCATCCATATCATTATTATACATGTTAAATAACCTTTTAAATATAGACACGTCTAAATAATTTAAAGAAAATAAAATAGATATTTTGATATAACTGTTGATGGAAGTGACAAAGAAGGAAATCTTGTTATATTTCTCAATCAAAACCGATGTAGAAGGCGGTGATGTTGGATTCGGCAATTATAATGGTTTGGATGAGTGATTGTGAAGCTGAATATTTCTGAAGGGCAATTGTAGAAGGTTGAATCAAAATTTAATTTGAGGTTTATATCATTTATAAGTTGCCTAGAATATTATAATTCGCTCGTTTGATGTAACCTCATTTATGATAAATCATTATTCACAGTAAACACTTTGAAATTTCTTGCTAAATAAAGAATTAAGAGTCTAATAAAGTTAGATTAAAGAAGGTAATACTCCAGCTATTTGTAATAATTCGTTTCTACATGACGATGACAGGCCAACCTATAATTCAAGATGCCAGAAAATGAAGTATCCGACGACAACTTCTGTAGAGTTAGAAGCAACCATTTGCTTGCAGGATTTAATTTGCACTTCTAAAAGTTCATTTATTTGCTTTTTAGCCACACACTTGCAGAGACATAATAGCTCCGTAGAAATGATCTATTTCGAAAACGGCTTGCTTGCAGTTTATGTCATCCTGCAACTTCTTTCTTTCTTGCAGAATTGAATATTTAAATTGATGCTATATGCAGAAGATGGGCTAGGGCTTCAAGGATTTTACAATATCCTATCTCAGTTGCAGCAATATACATTTACAAGTTTAACAAGAAACCATCAAAATCATGGTAAAGAAACCTACTCTACTACAGAGTTTAAACCAAGAACAATATTTTTTCTTCAACATCCTCCCACAGTTCAATCATGTTAACAGGCCTTGATTTCTCACTCAGAAATTTATAGTAAAATTTTGATATACCCAGACTTCTAACTGAATTCTGTACACTCTTGTTAAAGTTCAAACCTCGTACAAGAATATTTTGTTAGGAGCTTAAACTAAGTCATGGCAACATCGAACAAGTCGAATGGTAATTGGTAATCCATTCTAGATGTCAAAATCCTCTTTACTATAAGCTCCAAGAAAGCTAGTTCATAATCATCAATAAACCTTTCCTCTAAGTTGGTTGGTTCTTTCATTAACTTTTCTCAATTCAACAATAACGACTCAACAGATTTGCATACACCTAAAAGTTTCATCCACCATAGCGTCTTCGCCTTTGCTGGAAGGACTGCAATGCCTCTAAAAATTCACCTTCTCCAAAATCAGGCCATAGTGCTTGTGAAAAGAATAATTCAGTATAGGCTAACTGCCACAACATGAAATTACTAATTCTGAGCTCACCGCTGGTCCTTATAAGTAGATCAGGGAAGGGGTACTCCGTACAGTTTGTTTCTAGTTCCTGTTCAATTAAAGTTCCACTGACATCATTAGGTTCAATAATACCATCCTTCACCTTCATAGCTATCCTTTGGCAAGCTTGAACAAGGTCATATTGACCACCATAGCTAACAGCCACAATCAGTTGGAATCGGGTATTGTCCTTAGTGGTCTCGTCCACATTGATTATTAACTCTTTTAGGGACTTTGGAAGCTTAGAGTTACCGCCAATTACAGAAATTCGAATGTTCTTCCTGACATAAACCAACAAAACAACCAGACTAATGTATCTTCCCCACAATCTTCCTTAGAAGGTACGATAATTCAATAATATTACCAATTAAAACATAGTTATTTAAGATTCGGAAACGATTATGTCACCAGGGATGAAAATTTCAAAGATGATAACCCAACAAGCTCCAATAATATAACCAAAAAATTTCCTAGGGAGTCTATATTCAGATTTAAGCTGGAATATTGTGAAAACAGAACCATTATAGCATTTATTTAGTTCCTGATTTTCAATTTTTTCAAGCATAGTCTTTATATTAAATTAATTTAAAAGCTTCGAATTTGATATTGTGAAATGCTAATAGTTTCATAAAGTTCACCTCAAAAACGCCCTCCATTTCCTCCTTCACTCCGTTTTCAAACAAGCTCATCAAAAACTCAACTTCCACCTGTAACGCAACCCAACTCAACATAAAAGATGTGAAACACTCAATTTAATTAATTTCTTATAAAGGAAATATCGCCAAGACACAGAGAGAGAGACTGAACTGACTTTGGGTCGAAACCAATTGTCGCTAGAGGAAGCAAAAACGCTTAAGGCTCGAATTCCCCATTTGCAACAGAATTCAATAAGCGTTTTCAGTGACTTGACACCTGCCTCATAACCTGACCCCACCGGCAGCTCCTTCAAGCGGGCCCAACGTCTGTTCCCATCCATGATGACTGCCACATGCCTCGGCATAGACTCTCTCCGCAGTCCCACAGGCAGAGGACCATTCTCTACCGGAGTTCCATTAAAAGATTTCAGTTCTTCTTCTTCTTCTTGTTGAGGCACGAGTAAGTGTTGATGTTGTTGTGTGGTGGCACAGGGAGAGGGTGTAACGAGGAGTGTGGGAAGGGACACGCGTGCAGTGGCTCTGAATCTGTGGTTTTGCATGTTTGGGATTGGAAGGAGTGTTATAGTATTGCTGGCATTGAGTGAAGGGAGAGATGAACACAGAGTGAAGAAAACCATTGTTAGGGTTTGAGAAGGCTGTCGAGTGTTGACTAAGTTTTCCACTGTTCACTTTATTTTATAGGTTTTCTGATTTTGCCGGGAGATGGACTGATGGAGTTTCAAAGACAGAAAAACCGATGTCGTTTTGGCAAAGCACAAAGTCCCGATATGCATCATAAACCATGTTCCATAACCATATAAGAAGTTTATATACAAATTGTAATTGAAAGTTAAAAGAGCACATATATCCATACAAAGTAAAAGATCTATAAGGATGTTGAAAAGTTCTATTTTATCAAATTAGGATCTTGAGAACTTCAAACAATGCAAAACTGTTGAATCATAGTTGGATGCCTCTGCTCAAACTGAAGCTTAACGCTTCCAGCCATGCACTTGCCAAGTTGTTTTTGCCGAGAGCTGATATTCTGCAAGCAGAAGAAGCTCAGGATCATATTCATCTGATCACTGATTTTTAATCCTTACACAGAACCCAATTCATCAATGGAGATTTCTCTAGGAACTTTCAGATTTATTTGTTGAGTATCCCATCCAGCTCCTTCCAACTGTCTTATAAAATCCTCAAACCTTTCTTCCATCTCCAATAGGCTCTGTGAAAGCTGGTCAAAGAGTTTATCTAAGGTTTCCAACTTCTCATGCAGCCAATAAGTCTGCCACAAACTTCGCAATACGTCAATACTTGAAGCTTCCACCTGCAGTGAATTTTGAAATTTTACCCAAGATTTTAATACTTACATCCCTATACGTCCACTAAGTAGTTTTCACATCATACCTTGAATGATACAAAGACCTCAAAATCTGTGGCCCGTTGGTTCACCGTAAGAATATAGTTTTCCTTTGCATATATTCTCAGAAGTGTCTTAACCTAGTCAAAAGAAAGAAAAAATAAAACCATAGAAATATGGAATGCGATTATATTAAACATTGGAAGATGCAAATGTTACACGTATTGAGCACTAAATATATCACATCAGATTTTGGGGAAAAAAAAAAAACTCAAGTTGTTGTGAAATAATAGTCTGAGCTTTGATAAAGTGGGGGTGAAATTTTGAGGAGAATATTACATCAGAACCACAGACGGCTTTAACAAGCATTTAAAGGGTTAGCAGGTGGTAAGCAGGGATATACCTTGAAAACAGATCTCTCACCACCAACCATCTCTTCCATGGGCACACCAAAAGTTATTCGTGGCTTCGTGAATTTTTCCCATAGTAAAATATTTTCTTCCTTATTGCAATCAACGAATCCTGAGATGAAGATATCCTAAATATTTGATCAGTGTTGTGATAGAGACTAACTTTTAAATGCAGGATTAATAAGAACATAAATTTTACCTGGTACAGTTGAGTATAAAACATGTGATTTTACCAGTGTACGAGCACGCTTGAGATTTATCTGTCAGATTGTAGAACTGAATAAACAATCTACCACCGAATTGTAAAGCAAAATTATAGGTTGTAAGAATATCAAAACTGATTTTTTGTCTACTCTCCCGACGTAGTGGATCCCCAACTTAGGCATTGATTTACGTTTTAGGAAAGAGAACTGAAAATATGACAGGTCTTACTGTATTAAATAGGAGAACTGAAAGTGACTGATAACGTAACCAAAGGTGCAGAAGCCGCAAGATTGTCCACGTCAATGCCAACACTGTATATGATCCTACAAGGCCAGGCGTTTCCTGCATTGATGATTCTAATTTTAAAATTTCATACATATAGATATCAGTTGCCATTGACAATATCTGGTATGATAATACAGGAAAACCATCTCTGTGACAGGGATTCTATATAACATACTAGGATCAGTATGCCCAAAGCAAGACCAAGCAGCTGAGCAGATACTTCCCAAACTTCCTCCTGAAACATTTGAAAATAAGTCATAACGAAAGCATTCTTTCCTCCAAGTGAACTTACTGTACTCCTACAAGGTGGAAAAACTTTAGTCAAGGTAGGGGATAACTTTTTCTTGAATTACGCATATTGATCCAACATTAATGTAGTCAATATATGAAAAGATTCATCATCTAAAAGTGGAATTGGATTATGGTAAGAAACACAGTGAGGTTACAGTAGAGCCATATAATACCTTTGCTGCTACCTCTCCCAGATTTCCTTTGATTGCAAAATGGTTTTGAATCACGCGGAATGAAGGATCTTTTAGTCCTCTTGCTACAGCCTGTTTAAATTGTCAATCATAAGCAAAGTAATAAAAGCTCAAACATTTAATAAATTTGGTAATCAATTCATCATTTGATCCCAGAGAAGATAGAAGATAAGAAGAGGAGACCGCAAAAAAAGCAAGGATCCTAATCCATCAACGCATTCCCTGCTTTAGCTTCTCCTTAGTTCTTCTAAATTCTCTCTTTGAAATTTTACATTTTTCTCTTTTAACAACATTTTCTTGCTGATAATGAGTTCTATGTAGCTACCATGTGCTTCGATGTCCCTGATACTCAAGCTGCTATATTCTGACTTGCATCCACCCATATTAGAGCAGTGCAAACCTTGAACACATGAATGGCTCTTTGTAATCTATTAGACCATAATGGAGTAAAGCATATGTAGCAAGTGGACAAAGGGGTACATGTATTTACACTAGTTATAAGTTTTGACAAATCAATATTAATTGCACAAGCAAAAGCTCTTCTAAGCAGAATACCTTGGAAAGATTTCCAAGAGATGCCAATGGTAGGAAATAGGCAGGATATACTTGAGTGGTTAGATCAAAGATACTGCATGATGGATTAACAAATTTCATAAATTCTTTTAATATCAAATTGAAGCAACTTCTCTTAGTTTAAATAAAAGACTTGTTACAAAGACCTTCCAGCACTGCCAATGAAGTCTGCATACATCCGCCATTGTTTTGGGTCATTGTCAAAAAGATTTCCAAAGCGGCCACCTGGAAAGATAGCAATGGTTAATAAGATTTTAAACAACTTTTCTCCCTTTAGCTTGTTTCACAATGGCCAGACCTATGAATAAGCGTCCAACAGCTCCAATGCCATCCTTTGACACCCATCTGCAAAATCAATAAAAAAAATACAGCTTATTCCAATACAAGACTAGATATCCAACAATAGTTACATCGAGCCACTGAAAATGGAAATTTACTTGATGGTAGCAGCAGAAACAGCAGCAGTGGTTCCTGAGAAAGAATCAATACCCACAGCCTGAAGTATAATAATAATAATTTTTATCATGATGATTATTATTATTATTTTCTGAACTTTGAAGTAAACTGCAGCTAAAATATCTAGATGGAATAGCAGAAAAAGTTCACAAACAAACTACATTAACAAGATAAGCAGAGAAGCCTTAAAAATTTAAAATGACCATATACAGCTCTTAACACCACATAGCATCATATAAGAGTACCGGTAGTACCTAAGAAGTCCAAACGAAACTCTTCCGACAATTTATTTACACATAATATAAAATCTGTACTAAAAGAGATCCTGAGCTATATCAAAATCATTTCATCAGAGCTAAAGTGCTACAAGACCTACAATCCTCACTTCTTAGATTAATTGAAAAAATTAATTGTTTAAAAATCTTGATTCCTAATGAACGTACCAAAGCAAAATCAATGGCCTGGGTGAAATTGACATGCCTTTAGGAGACTTGACGTGACTAATGTGTAACAGATCCATGCAGTAACATTGGTTGGGAACTGTAGCAACATGTACTGCAAGTAATCGTCTGAAACTGATCCTGCATCAGAAGGGAAGAAGGGTCAGAAAGTAGAACAGAAGAGAGATAAAAAACAATGTCAAGACTGTTATCCCATCTCTCATGTAACAATATAATTCTTGGACTCGCTAGGTCATTACAAATTTAACTCTAGATCAGACATCTGTTACAATCTACAAAAGCTGTTCATTGGTGTCCATAACATGTAATAGATAGGCATCGTATAAAGCTGATAATAATAATTGACAATATCATTATCTAGAAAATCGGAAAAGTAGGTCAAAAGATTAACACAGCAAGCCAGGAATAAATAAAAAAAGTTCAAAGTCTGCTGGTCACCTGGGAAGCCTGCAGGTAAAATGAAATCCTTGACAACATTAGGAAGCCATGATAAAGTCGTTCCAGAAAAATGTGAGCCCTGGAATCTATTATCTACAGAACCATTTTCTGTAAGAAAGGTTTTCACTTGCCACTCATCATCTAAGACGAACCTGTTTACAAATGTTCAAGAAAACATATCAAAACCTGTCCTTGAGTTCAATCAATAAGTTTCCAACACTATAAATCTTAAAAATGGGAATTCCCTTCTGAGTACATTTTGAGCAAAACAGTTTCAGTTTCTCCTATTATGCAACTAAACCACCTTCATTTTCCGTAAAGAAGAACCCCAGGGCGATTAACATACCCTATTGATGATCTATTTCAATTCTCACGATAGCATAGGAGATGTTAGAACAACTATAAGCGAAATATTATAGCAAATTACACATAAAGAACTAATATATGTAATCTAGAAAAGCGAAAGAAAATTAAAAAAAAAATATTATTTAATAAATAAGAGGAAGAATGAGTTAGTGTCGACCTTTTAGCACTACCATTGGCATATCTCTCAACCAGGATAACATGCGGTTGGTCCTGAACTCCGTAACTGTAACAAGTCATACAAAGAAGTCATGAACTGCTTTAATTCTTAAGCAAAACCGATTATGGGAAAATAAAACAAAAGTAACTGAAATTCAGAAGGAGAAAGAAAATGTTGCCTCTCATTGACACCCTCTGTTTCTTCAGGAAGATTGGGTTGAGTGTAAGAGCATAGAACTTGAAGATGGAATGCTCTCTTAATAGTTTTCTTCCTTGAAGACTCGAAAGCACGTGGTGGGACTGAGAGTTGCAAAGCGTAAGGCATTTTGTAGCCAACTTTGAAGTTCGAAGTTTAAGCGCAATGAGTTGCAGAAGTTGTGGTCGTTTTATGTAAGTTGCGCAGATGAAGCAAACCAAGGTGTTTTCTATCTTCGTTTTCTGGTACCTTGACCAACCAAAACCTTTGCTACAAAACTCAACCCGGTTCATGAACTGAATGAGGACCGTTCATCTATAAAGCATCGAGATCAAGCGGTGTTTGTGCTCTGTCACCGTGGTACCAAAACACGCCTCAAGAGTTCTCACGGTTACGGGTTTAAATAATGGGTTGGGCCTATTGGAAAATCTCACAAAACAATCTCAATTAGAGATTGCAAAAGCCTAACCCAACCCGAATCCAGGGTACCGGAAGTGGAGACTACCCGGCCCAAGAGGTAGTGAAACCTTAGGTTCGGGTTTATCACTCTAGAGCCAGTCTCGGGGATCCAGGTTTTTTATTCAAATATTTATTACCAATAAACATTAAATGGGGTAAATACATAGACACCCCCAAGGTTTGGTCTAAGTAACAAATTCACCTCTGTTATTCATAAAGTAACATAAAGACCCTCATTTTGATATTTTAAGTAACATTAAGACCCCTATTTTTATGTATTAAGACCCCCATGTTTTCCAATTCTGGGGGTGTTTATGTTACTTTATTAATAACAGGGGTGAAATTGTTACTTAGACCAAACCTCGGGGGTGTCTATGTATTTACCCCAACATTAAATATACATTTTATGATACAATTATGAATCTTATGATGTATAATAACATTTAAAAATAATAATAAAATCCAAGTGAAATATCTTTTAAGGCTAGTATTAGTGTTAACATATATTTAGGGGGTATATTCAATTAAGACTTTTAATAATTTTTTATAACTTTTATAAAATTAAAAAGTTGAGGTGTATTCAATTAAGACTTTTAAATACTATGTAAAAGTCATGAGGTATTCAATATAGACTTTTAAAGAATTTTAAAAAGTCTGTAAAAGTCTTTAGGTATTCAATCAATACTTTTTAAAAGTATATGAAAGTCATGAGGTATTCAAAAAGTTAATGACTTTTATATATTTTTTTATATAATGACTTTTGTAGACTTTTTAATGAGA
>JANLJB010000697.1:0-17702 GCA_026212285.1 Bursera cuneata
ATCCTGACACAATCCTCATGGCTCCAATCGTGCATTACCCACTTTTTGACATGGTATAATCATTTAATTAAAAAATTAATGGTATATATTTACGCATATAGAGTTGATCATAATCACCATGTCAGAAACATCATAAACTTATGATAAAAACTGATCGAGTTGAATTCCTAATCTTACCTTCAAGAGGACTGCATCAGCATTTGGAATGGCTTGAAACATGTCACCTGCAATGTGTGAGACACCATCATACGTTGGAGCAGTGGCGATGACCCGTGGCAAATCAAAGTTGATGCCTTTGATATGTGGATATGATTTYACAATTTCAGAAATCATCCCTCCGATCCCACCTCCCACATCAACCAATGATGCCAAGCAATCAAACCCGTCTTTGTATCCTGCTAATATCTCCCTGGATAAGATCAAGGAGTTGCATGCCATTCCATCATTGAACATCTGACTAAACTGACGTTCCTGTGAAATATAGTTCCAAATGTCATGGCCGTAAGCCCTTTCGAAAGCAATACCACCTTCTTTGACACACTGGCTGAGGAAATGCCATATGCCACCTACGCCTGAATGGTTCTCCAATAAGAACAAAGGAGCCAGGCTAACATCAGAATCAGTAACAAGCCATTTTGACGAATGCGTCAACCCGTATAGGGGCTCTCCGCCGTCTGACGGGTAGTACACGGCGAAGATCTTTTTCCGAACTAAGAATCTCATAATGCGTTGGAGGTAGGAGATATCAGGGCGGGATGATGAGTCAAAGCTTGAAGCTATTTGAGACAGAGTGATAGGTCCATCATGGGAGTGTAGTATGTCTGGAATCCGAAGCTCAATAGCACACTTCAAAGCCAGAGAATCAACAAAGGCAAACATGTGTTGCCATATTTCTGCTTGGCCTCTTAGGGATGCTTCATCAGCTACTACTGATCCCATGTTATGTTCCTCTCTGATAAAGAAGAACTCACTTTGACTTTTACAAGTGAATTAGAACCGAACTTCTGATCACATCACCTTTGAGATTGATTTAACTATGTTTAATTACTGGGGTTACTTTTGGATAGGGGCGGCGAAGACAGTCTCAACAACCTGGTGGCCCATGTTGTATTGTGAAACCAAACAAATAGAGGGGGCATAGGTAGGATGCTGTAATTTAGGAATCAATAAAATTACTGGCTTTAAAGGCTTATGATTTTTTTTTTTTTTTATTTTTTTTGTTGAGGAAAAAATAAAGAGAGTCGATTGAGGAGCTCTTAATACATCCGCCTCTGTTTAAGGATTTAATTAGAGTACATCTTTTAAAAACTTAGGATTAAAAAAATACAAATTTAGTCAAAAATTTTATAAAAAACTCCAAGACAGGGAGCACAATCGTTTAATTCACTGTCCAAATTAATAACATGAAAAGAGGATTTGATTAATTATTCGCATCACGGGTTGGTCAGGGTTCCTCAAAGCTTGCATATATACATATAGTTTCTAATATTTCTTTGCCAACCCAAACACGTGATTTAATTTGAATCTTCTTCTTTCACCCCTTTGATTGGAAGGTGTTTATTTATTAATTAATTATTCATTAAAGCAGTGATGGTGAGGTCAGAGTATACATCACAAAGCACTTTGATTCTTGTTGCTAAAAAATAATAATACATGCTGACAGCATGGAAAGCATAAAATGCACCTGCAACACTTATTCTAGATTTCATTTTATCAATAATTAGTCTGCTGCAGGAAAAGCCTCAGAAATGGATGGTAAAGCTGATTATATTGTAGCGAGGGAATCCTGATTCCTCCAATAATTTCTTCCACGGAAGCTCGGTTCTCTCATTGCCTGAGGTGTGTGCTATCATAAGCAAATCAAATGCCATAGTTATCTCATCGAAAAGGCCTTTGCCATCGGGTCTCACAACTATTTCAACGATGAGAAGCTTTCCTGTTTCCTCTGGAATTGCTGTCCAGCAATTTTTCAGAATTTTGACACATTATCCATCGCTCCAGTCGCGCAATACCCACCACAGATACAAAAAGCAATTAATCATCACACGTTAACTTCACTGAAAACGTCAAAAACTCTTACGTAATATTGTTCCATTATTAGGACGGCCTACATCACTTACAAATTTTCGATCAATAATGCAATTTGTCACTTTTAGTGTTTGGTGGTTGCATCGAATATATTTTATTTTGAGTTATTGATGATATTTTAATTGGTAATGATTCCGTTGAATTGATTGGACCGGATTAAATTGCAATAATATTCAACTTAAAATTGGATGCCGAAATTAATTTCATTTAAACTTCTTGAAATAAATTGATGAAAACTGGATTCATTCTAATGAATTTGATTTTACAAATTCATTAATTAGGTTCAAATTGTTGGTCTAAAACCATCCAACACCAGTTTATAAATGTGAAGAAAAACCTCACCCATTAAGCTAGATTTTAGAGTAAGAAAGATTCAACTTTTTTCACAACTAATGCGGTATATATCTTAACAATATATCCCTATCACACATCAAGCCTAGATCGAATAATCATTGACCCGTTTCTCTTGATAATAATATTTTAGGTTAACTATAGGCAGTAAGCAAGTAATAATTTTGGGTTGGGCAAAGAAATTATAAACTATTTATACAAACTTGCGAACCTTGACTATACCATTAAACTGAATTTTAAAAAATCTGTCATTTAAGCCTCTCTAAATCTCTTTCTAAACTCCATTTGAATTAAAATTAATTAGAAAGATTAATTTACATAATGAGTTGAACTATCTTAACTTTATTTTTTTCATTTATATTTAACTTTTTTTTTTACTTAAATTAATTTACATAGGGATCAGGCGTGGCTAAGAACCACTACTTGAAGGTTTTCCATGAAAACGAGTGATCAGAAAAATGCTCTTTTTGGGACTTCGGCTTTGTGCTTTGAGTGATGGGCCCTGAGTGTGAGGATAATGTCATATTCATATTATATTGCTTGTGGTGGGATCCAGTTCGATAGTATGAGTAAAGGAGTGGGCGCTGGCCATCATTATGCTTTTATTATTTTCTTTCTGCTTCTGTGATCCACTGCCACCGTCGATATTTTATGGCCATCTGTGCACCAAATGGCTTCAAATGAACACGTTGGTTCTTGTTGTGTATCTCTTTGCCGCTTCAAGAAAGATCTAAAAGATTCCTACAAAGTTTCTCTTAATGAACCTCATTTTTTCATTAGAAATAGTTGAAAACAGTCCATTTTTTAATTGATTAATCAAATTTAAATTCAATGACATGTAAATTCGGTAGTTCTTTTTAGCACTAACCCCAAATTTTATTATTTGATATCTTTTTCCACAAATATATAGCATTATTTGATAACTCAATACTTTGTTATATGAATATTTAATATTACACATGACAACTTGACATTTGATTAGATGATAAAAACTTAGGATTTTATAGTTTCTAATGAAAGTTCCTCAACTTAGCTATATTAGTAATGAATTCCATTATTTATCATGTTCTTAAAATATATATGGTGGAACAATAGTGATGATAATTTACAAGTGTGAGGCCAATGTTAGGTGGTACTTGTAAATTAACCATCAACCTCTTCCACAACCAATGTGGGATACACCCTAACAATCTCCCCCTATAACACATTGAAGCCTATCACAACATCGAGCCTAGGTCAGATAACCATCGACTTATTTCTCCTAGAACTAGACTCGCGCGCCCATCACAACAGCAGGCTCGGGTCAGATAATCATCGACCCTTTTCTCTAGGATTTGGGCTAAGACTTGTTGGTAAATCTGGATTCTGATACTAGTTGTAAGAAAATCAATACAAACTCTAAACCTCAATTAGGCACTGATACCACTTGTGAGGTAAATAGACTAGTTTTGATACTACTTGTAAGAAAATTATGTGGAAATATTGATATTAAGATTGATAATAATTCAATAATACAAAAAGACACAATATTTAATATGGTTCAGCATCAATTGTCTACATTCACGGATGAAAAGATAAATTTATTAGATCATAAATATATAAAAGTATGTCATTTAACCTGAAGGGTGTTCGGGTATGCTCTACAGATGTAGATCCAAACCTTTATTCTTAAAATACTATAAGAACTGATTCTTAATCTCTATATTTATAGGTCTATATAAAGATATTATATTTCTAATAGAAGCCTAATAGGAGTATGACTTCTATTGATTTAATAACTCTATTTTTCTATTCATTCTATTTTTATAGAAGTCAACTAGAAATAAGAAAATCGAATCCTAAATAAAAACAAATCATAAAACCTAATCCTAAAAGGAAATCATGCCAGAGCGGCAGATCTCTCACTTAGACTTCTGAAAGTTAGGAGTCAAGTTACACTCTAACCATTATAATGATGTGACATATAAGAAAATTTGAACATAAATGATTAATTAGTATTAAACATGATTGATAGTCATTCATGGAATTCAATTTTCTTTTTCTCCGAAGAAATTAACATGCGAAGTGCAATTGACAAGTAACTACTTATTCCTCTCATTGTGCTTCTTACCACAGGTTACACTAAACTTATACATAGCACATAGGCATAGCGTGATGATTATAGAAGATAAGAAGAACAATAAATAAGCAACTAGATTCATGTCCAGCACTAGCTAATTAGCTGTTTTGAATATATAACCTGTAATGTTGCTGCTTCCTCTGAGTACAGGGTTGCATTGTCCATGACGACTGTTGAACTGCACCCAAACGCACAAAGCCCATGTTCAGTTGGGGCCTTTCCCCTGGCACCAAAAGATGCTACTTTATGAATTCTGCATAACCAAGCTTCGGGTTGGGGAAATGGAATTGCTGCAAACATGTCACATGAGTCACATTGGGTATTACTTGTACTGGAATAAGATCGACTATGCCCTCCTTGCACTTTGAAATCAGAAAATAAATTACAGCCACTAATCTATGAAACATAGCTTGCTTGGTTCCTAGCCTGCCGAATTTTTCCACTATAGTATTTGGAACGATGTGATCACTTTGGCATGTAATTATTTGGCAGCATGTATGCGATGACCAATTGTACGTTTGCTCCAAATTATGCGTGCCTGATCAGGTCATTTTGGCATCATATCAATGCTGAAATAGGGTATCCTCATTGCATAGATACAAGTACAGCGCTGAGACAAGTCAGTCAAATGTTTATGTAATATATATACTCATGGAGATTGTTGACAATAGGCCAGTTTAGAATCATATCAGTATCGTTCCTGACTAGATCATCACCAATTTAAGATAAGCTTTTCGATCTCTTAGAATTGCTTTGTGGAAATTTTTTTATCACGATCTTGATCTAAATTACATTGCTTTAGCCGTTCATTACTTCCTTACATTTAATAACCGTACTGGTGCAGATAAGATGACTCGTGTAATTGTCCTTTTTTTTTTTGAAAAAAATAAAAATAAAAACTAGCACAAATTATTGGTGTTTATGTAATACTGATCACCTTCCCTTCGAACTATAATAATCATACGATCACTTATTATGCTTCAAAATTCAAAAGATCTCCGTGATCCCAAGCCAACTCTACACGACGCTGCAATAAATTAATGTGCTGGCCTCCACAAAACCAGAAAGTTCCCTTAACTATAGATGGAAAGACTTGTGACTCTATTATAAGGGCAGAAGTAACCAATCTAAAAAACGAAAATTTGGGTGTTGACATTGGTTTAATAACATTTTCATGCCATTTCTCATGAAATGTTATATATGTAGGACGTCTTATATCATTTTATAACAGTATCAGGCACGCACTTTGCTTCTCGCATTTGAAATTCTAATGGATGAACTTTATAACCAATAAGCATATAAATGAACAGAAATTGCAATATCAAATTATTGAGCAATCATTAATTACCATCAACCTTTCGGTCTTTTTTTTTTTTAATATATATATATATATAGGAGTACGTATTTGAGTGATTGGTCGAGGTAGAAATTCTGAAAATTTTATTCTGGTTGGAAGGTGGGAAAGCTCTATCCAGGAACTTTCATGTGCACAGACAGTGGATTGATAACTGATGTATCTTGGCATGTCACTGCGGATAGGCCTCAATGATGGAAGGTAAAGCTGGCATGCTGATGATATTGTAACGAGGAAAGCCTCCTTCCTCCAATATCTTCTTCCATTCTTGTTCTGTCCTTTCCTTTCCTCCGGTGGTGTGTGCAAACATTAATAGATCTAATGCCAAGCCCATTTCACCAAATGTGTTGCTATTATCTTCTTGTAGAACGATTTCAACTAACAACAACTTTCCAGTTTTCTCTGGTATTGATTTTCGACAATTTTTCAGGGTCTTGAGTCTCTTGACACAAGCTTCATCATCCCAATCATGCAGTATCCACTGCATCGACAAATAATTAATGTTGTCAAGCTATCTCCATCATATCAAAGCTATTTTTTTTTTTTTTTTTAAGTTCAACATTATGACAATGTCAAAAAGTTGGCTCCCCAAATGTGTTTATATTAGGTGTGCCTAAAACTCTTAATTAGACCCCAAAAATGATTGAATAGTACTACAAATAAACAGAAAAGTTTTTACTTCTTTTGCTTATTTAGAAAGTTTTCTTCATAGAATCAAAACCATTCCAATATATAATTAAATGAAAGCCACTTTAATTATGAAGTATATATCGTTACACAATCTTTTAATAAGTCATTTTGTTTTGTAGTTAAGATAATTGATACACAGTCTATAATGTTGGAACAAAAAGCTGTTACCTTCATGAAAACTGCATCAGCATTTGGAATGGACTCAAACATGTTACCTCCAACATATGAGACTCCATCATAATCAGGAGCAGTGGATACAACGTGCGGCAAATCAAAGTTTATGCCTTTGATGTGTGGATAGGTTTTGACAATCTCAGCCAGCACCGCGCCAGTGCCACCACCCACATCGACCAGTGATCGTATCATCTCGAACCCATCTTTGTACCGTGACACGAGCGCCCTCATCACGATCTTGGTCGTGCATGCCAAGGCATCATTGAACAGCTTGTTGAATTCAGGGTTTTGAGATGCGAAATCCCACATCTCACAGCCGTAAGCCCAATGCCACCTTCTTTGACTCATTGGCTAAGATAATGCCACGGCGCCATTTGCAAGGGATTGGTTTCCATTAGTATCATTGGAGCAAGACTCAGCTCGGAGTCGTGTCGAAGCCATTTTGATATATGAGTCAACCCATAGAGAGTCTCTCCACCGTCTGATGGACGTTCTGCAGAGAACACTCTTTTCCTGACAAGCATTCTCATGATGCGAGCAAGATAGGGAATATCTGGAGAAGAAGAATCAATTCCTGAACCAAAAAGCAATTGAAAGAGTCAATATCAGCTCTAGAGTTTCTTTTAAAAAATATATATATATATATATATAAGTGTAACAAAATATATATCTAAACTCCATATAGATTTAGAGTTTTCGAAGTCATAAGAGGGAGAAGTTCTTGGATACCGCGGATGTAGTTTAGCCGTCTAATCTTATGATGCGTACCGTGCTGTACGTACGCACCTTAGTTTTGGGCGGCTTACGCGCCACAAGATTGGGTAGCTACACCATGCAGACTCCGTACCCAAAACCGAGGCCATAACAGGGAATCCTGAAACGTTCTGGAGGAAATATTTCATCTTACAGAAGTAATATTTTTAGATTCTTTTTACGAATGAAAAGTGCTTTTCTGGAAAAGTAATGTTTACAGTGGCTTTAAAGTCTAAATAACTTAATTATAATTAGCTTCATGAATCCTATTAGAAACTAAAAAGAAAATATAGATAGCTAGAGAGAAGTTACCTGAGGCAACTTGGGACAAAGTGACGGGGCCATCATGGGAGTGTATAATGTCAGCTAATCGAAGTTCTACGGCAGACTTCAATGCCATAAAGTCTACAAAGCCAAACATGCATTGCCATACATCAGCTTGCCCACTTAGCAATGCTTCAACTTCCAGCGATACCATTATTTCTCTCCGTCTCTCTCTCTCTCTCTCTCTCTCTATCGCAAAAAGCATAGAGTTAGCTAGGAAAAGAGTTATATTTATAGCCCGAGAAAGTCGAGCATTGGTCGATCCTGCGATAATATTTTCGTAGGGCAAAGCCAAGCCATGGGGATCCCATGATATGTGAAATTAAGTTTATTGGCATATGCATGTGAATACTCAACAAGAAATTAGGTAGAATTAACCTTTTCGATATTGAAGGAACAATAATTTACTTTATCACCATTATGAAGTTGTGAAGCTCCAACTTTTTTTATATTATACCAAACTCTATTGAATTTGTATAATTCCAATTGATATAACATCATATGAGTAAATATATAAAAATCTAAATAATAAATACTAATAAATTCTTCTTACTATTCACATGAGGCTCTATCACACAGTTGGGATAAAGATTTTGTACTCAAAATATTACTATATAACAAATTTCATTAAAGTTGTACAACTCCAACTTTAGTTATATTATACGTAACTCTAATGTGTTTGTGATTGGCAAAGGAAATTTTTAGTCTTGGACCAAATTAATTTTTTAACGAAACTTTCAGTAAATAATAGACTTATTAATTAACTTTTTACCAACGTAGTTGTTAATAAGATATTAAAATTTCATTATAAAGGAATAGTCAAATTAATTAATTACTGGTCTAATTGGTGGCCACACCCATTGACTGGGCACTGTAACTGAGGCCCAACTCAATAGAAATACTATTATTAAATACTAGTAAACGAGTTTAGCCCAGGGAAAAATTAAGTTACCACTTGTTCAATGAGGTGCTATATTCAATATGAAATGGATGGCATTAACTTATTTATTCCTCCGTCAATTATAGCTCCACTTAGGAAAAAAATGTTATATCTTTATAAATGAACAAACAAGCGGTCCAATTTTAATACTATAATCAAAATATATTTAGAAGCAGCAAACAAATATTTAGATGAACTTTCGTGGTCGTTGCAAGAAGGAATGAAAAACTTGAGCTTTGCAATTTAGATGTAGGTAAAGGAAAGAAAGGATCACTTCTTGTTGAGTTCATCTAAAAATGTGGAAGCCCAGCCCAAACACCAAAATTCTAAAATGGAAAACAAAATAAAAAGTATGTTCATAATTATACACATCAATCATAATGTCAAAATTCAAGTATGAGATTTGATATTCCGGTAAAAAGTGAAGGATACTTCCTATTTGTATATGACAATTATTATAGGGAAGAACATCTAATAAATACACGTATCAAAACTATCTTTTCTTACTTTAAAATGAAAAAAATATATTTTAGAAATTATATATGATTTAGACTATTATAATTTAAAAAATTAACTTAAAATTTTGATATTATTTAATAATCATTCATTTTTTTAAACTANATGATAAAAAGAGCTTATGAATTGACATGAAAAAGATTTTTTTAACTTATCTTTTTCACTCATATATTGTAATAGATAAAAAATTATAAAGATGCGTATAAATTTAAGTTAAGAAAATAAAATTAAAATTATTTCATTCATTGTGTAAATTAGTCTCTTTAGCGTGTCATTTTTTGCTTGTTTTAATTTCATGGTGTTGGCGTTATTGATTGCATAACGATGAAATATGATGCAAATGGTATTAANATGCAAATGGTATTAAGAAGACAAAATGAATTACGAAAGCATATGTCAGAGGAAAAAAAAAAAAGAAGAAATCAACTCTAATAATTATGATTCATAGAAAGTCTCTCCAAACCCAAGGTAACATTGTTACAAACGAAAATGGGTGTCACATCTTACCTACTGCGTTAACCATCATAATCAAATCCAATGCGAAACCAGCGTCATCAAACAGGCCACTGCCATCAGGTTAATTGTAGAACAATATCCACGATAATCACTTTTCCGCCTTTCTCCGGTATTGCTTTCCGGCAGTTTTTCAAAATCCTGACACAATCCTCATGGCTCCAATCGTGCATTACCCACTTTTTGACATGGTATAATCATTTAATTAAAAAATTAANCGTTGGAGCAGTGGCGATGACCCGTGGCAAATCAAAGTTGATGCCTTTGATATGTGGATATGATTTTACAATTTCAGAATGGGATAGGTTCAGACCATATAAATTTAAACATAAATTTATACATAAGTTATAAACTATTAGATGATATTAAAATCAATGATTCAGATTACTCATGAAGTTTAAACTTTTAATGTAATATTCTCTTTCATACAATCTCTCTCCAAGTATTAAATGATTTGTTTTTTCTTTTAATTCTCTTTCATCTCTTTTTTTTTTCCATCTTTTATTTCAATAAAAAAATATAAGAATAATANATATTTCTTAAACTCTTACTTATCATTATATATAATTTTATTATTTATTTTATTTGTGTAATCTTATGTTGTTTTAAAAAAAAAATATCAACTCAAAGGTTTTATAATTAGAATGCCACTCGCCGTTAGAAAAATATTTAACCCTTAATAAATATTAAATAGACTACTATAAAAAAATTATTTAACCATCGATAAATATAAATTAGATTACTCTCATTAGAAATCAAATCTCTAAAAAAATTTAGAGCAAAACTCAAATTTTTTTTAACAAAAATAAAAATAAAAAAATCAACAATTATGAATTAAACGCTTAAATAATTTTCAACCACAAGTCAACAATCACAACTTATATTCGTTTATTATTCTTTTATTTATAAAGAATTTATAAAAATTATTTATGTTTAACAACCATTGTGATATTATTTAAGAATTTTTATTTTTAACAAAAATAAAAAAAATACAAATTAAATTCTTTTATTTATAAATAAATTTAAAAAATTCTTTAAGAATCTAATTTGTGATTCTATATTTTTTTGTTGAAAGAAAAAATAAGAAAAAAATGAGATAAAAGAGCAAGACGAAAGAGAATTATAAGAAGAGATAAAATATTTAATACTTGGATAGAGATTGTACGAGAGAGAATATTATATTAAAAGTTTGGAGACTCATGAGTAATCTGAATAATTGATTTTAATATTATTTAATGGTTTATAATTTGTATATAAATATATTTAAATTTGTATCTTTTAAACCTATCCCATATGATCGAAAGATGGCAGTGAGTGAAAATAGTTAGAGAAGGTTTGTGAGACTTGTGATTGAAGATCAAATTAAAATAACTAAAAAGTATGTTCATAATTGGGGAATTTACTCTGACCTCTCAGATAAATTTCAAGAAAATACTTAGACCTACACTTATGTTAAACTAATATTTACCTCAAAAAACTAACACTTATCTCCCAAATTTTTGGAGGGTAAGTATTAGTTTTTAGGAAAAAAATGCTAATTTTTTGAAGATAAATGTTAATTTAACATTAATATGGGTTTAAGTGATTCTCAAAATTTATTTGCGGGGTCAAAGAAATATCCCATTTAATTATACACATCAATTCATATTGACAAAATTCAAGTATGAGATTTGATCCCCCAGTAAAAGTGAAGATTACTAATTATTGTCTATGACAATAATTATAGGGAAGAACATCAAATAAATGCACATATTGGACATGGCAAAACTATCTTTTCTTACTTTAAAATGAAAAATATATTTTAAAAATTATAAATAATTCAGGTTATCATAATTTAAAATATTAACTTAAAATTTTGATAGTATTTTATAGTTATTTATTTTTTTAAATTAATGATGAAAATGGTTTATGAGTTGGCAGAGAAAAGAGTACCTTTTAATTTTTTTTTCACCTATATATTATAATAGATAATAAAAATTATGACGTAGCGTATCAATTTAAGTAAAAAACAATAAAGTTAAAATAGTTTAATTCATTATGTAAATTAATCTTTTTAGCCTGTCACTTTTTGCTTGTTTTAATTTCTAGGTGTTGGTGAAATTGATTGCGTAACCATGAAATATGATGCACATGGTATTACAAAGACAAAATGAATTACGACAGCATATGTTAGAGGGAAAAAAAACACACTTAAGAAGGAACCAACTCTAATAATTATGATTTATAGATAGTCTCTCCAAACCCAAGGTGACATTTTTACAAATAAAAATGGGTGTCACGTCTCACCAACTTCGTTACAATATGAAAGATAAGCCTCCATTGACTAAAGCATCAATGATGATCTTTCTAGATTTGTGATGGATCGGCTATGGAAAAGGGAGGTACATCAAAATTTGAATTCTCCACGTCCCTCTTTTTTTTTTTTTTTTCTAGAATCTATCTTTTCAGAAAAAAATTTCCTGCTTAAATGGTGGACAACAAGATAAGAGATGAGACTTTTGAGCACTTCCTTTGTTGAAATTATTAGCGCAGAAGCCAATCTCATAACAATCTTTTTCTTTGATCAGTAATGCTATGTGACACTTTTAATGGGAGATAAAGTTGTTGGATAAAAGTAGTATACATATTATATACACCTTTTTCTTTTGTCAATTAATTCCCCAATAATTTTTTAGTAAAATAATGATTAATTTTAGGTAATAATAATTGAAGTGAGAGATGAACATGCGTCTTTATGCTACCATTTGATATTAGACTATTTATGTCATAAAGCATCATATTATAAATATATATTATATATTATATATTATTAATTTATATAATACATACAGACAGTGACAGAGCTTGGAAGAATTTTTTGGAGGGACCAAAGGAAAAAAACTCAAACTTTGGGGGACCCAACAGTTAAATTTTAATATTTTTTAAGTTTTACTCTATAAATATATTGATTTTTTTTTCTTTATGGCCCCCCTCAGTCCTCACTAAGCTCCGTGCCTGCATACAGAAAATTATTATTTTATCATTTATTGTGATTGGATTACAAATTTAAATTATATGATAAAAGTCTTTATGATGTGAATATGAATAATTTGATTGTGAGATAGAAATCACTTTACATAATATAACATCATTAAACTGCCTCTGATCGAAGTACTGCCGAGACAGAACATCCGCAGTATGGATAGACTAGTATTACACTTTTATTGGTTATAGAAGTATAACAGTATAATTCTCACACATTTAAATATTGGATGTTTATGCAAGTGTATAGGGGAACACAGTTAGCCGTTTTGATACAGAAACATATTCACTAGACATGACTCGGTACAGAATCTCATTGGTAGTTTACTTGAGTGTCTATGAAAGGTCTGCTTAAGGTAGATGTAAGTAATCCTTAGACCTGAGACTTACACAGCTATCTCATTTAGAGATCGGTACACTTTGACATTTACGTGAATAACTCTTTTCGGGTTATAGATACATTTGTTAATTAGGTGCGCTATGAACTATTTAAGAGTGGGTGTAATGTCAAGATGAGACATATCACTCCGGATAAAAGGAGATGATGTCACACTGAATTCAGCGACGATTCCTCTAGTGCTAGCTAAGACGAGAGTGATGAGGATTATTCTCAGTCAGCTCTCGTAAAAGAGAATTGGTCATATTATAAGGATTCGAATTATATGTCGTTATTAGGGGAGACACATATCATCCCTAGACCTCGTATGTGATATTTGATATTGGATTTAATTATATGGCACTATGCCTGAAAAAGGTGGGTAGTTTTATGGAACCCTTTTGGAGAATTAGGGGACACGGTACTTTGCTAGAAGCCAACCATACCTGATAAATCAATGTGCTCGAAACTTGGTGTATGTGCATCCGGATGGTCCGCGCTTGATGATTTATAGCCAACATATCCGAAAGCCTAATGGGTCGTACACTGATAATATTCCGATGAATGATTGATACGGGAGTTATGAGAGTAAACTTTCATCTAGGATGAATAGTATATTGTGAATAATAATTTGTAAATAGTGATTTTTCTATACTATTCACAAATGGGCTTAAAATGTAAATGGACTAATTTAGTGGGTTGGATCACTAAATAATTTTGGGCTTTGAATAGTAAATTGGATTGAATTCATTTGACAAGTTTCAAGCCCAAGCCCATTAGTCCTAAGGACTAAAGAGAGAAGAATCAAAGCTTATGGATTTATTTGAGATTTATACAAGGATTATTCTAAGAATATTCCATGATTATTTTACTTGGCCATGATTTTTTTGAATTAACTTAGCTAGAAAAAATCCATATTTATTGTTAGACATGTTAAAGTGCAATTAGCTCACACCTAATCCATGCATGCATTAGTATATATAAGTAAAGTTTTAGAAACAAAACATATCTCTCTCTTGCACATGCATGGTTGCCGAATTTTGCTCTCAAATTCCCTAAAGAAATTGTTGCAATTTCACTTAAATTCTCTAGCAAGAATTGTCAATCTTAAGGTGTGAGAGGTACCTAGCAATTAGAGTAGTGAATTCAACAAGGAGGTTAGGCCAAATGTTTGGAAAAATTCAAGGAAGTTTAGGTCAAAAGGAACACTTTCATAGCTCGGAGTTATGTAAGTGTGTTATTCACTAATTATGTTAATTTTAGTCCTAATTACATTATCCTAGTTAGGAAATACAAGAGCTGATACTTAAAAAAAAAATATCATGTCACTTCGGATGGGCCTTGATAATGGATTGTAAAGCTGGAATTTTGATGATCTTGTAGCGAGGGAAGCCACCTTCAATTTTCTTCCATTCAAACTCAGCCCTTACCTTTCCACCCGAATTGTTAACCATCATAACCAAATCCAATGCGGAACCAGTGTCATCAAACAGGCCATTGCCATCAGGTTGTAGAACAATATTCTTGATAATCACTTTTCCGCCTTTCTCCGGTATTGCTTTCCGGCAGTTTGTCAAAATCCTGACACAATCCTCATGGCTCCAATCGTGCATTACCCACTTTTTGACATAGTATAATCATTTAATTAAAAAATTAACGGTACATATTTACGCATATATAGTTGATCATAATCACCATGTCAGAAACATCATAAACTTACGTTATAGACTGAGTTGAACTCCTAATCTTACGTTCAAGAGGACTACTTCAGCATTTGGAATGGCTTGAGCCATGTCACCTGCAATGTGTAAGACCCCATCGTACGTTGGAGCAATGACTTGTGGCAAACCAAAGTTGATGCCTTTGATATGTGGATATGATTTTACAATTTCAGAAATCATCCCTCCGATTCCACCTCCCTCATCAACCAATGATGCCAAGCAATCAAACCCGTCTTTATATCCTGCTAATATTTCCCTGGTTAAGATCAAGGAGTTGCATGCCAATCCATCATTGAACATTTGATTAAACTGACGATCTTGTGAAAGAAAGTTACAAAGGCTCGGCCATAAGCCTTTTTGAAAGCAATACCACCTTCGTTGACACACTGGCCAAGGAAATGCCATGCACCAGCTACGCCTGAATGGTTCTCCAATACGAACAAAAGAGCCAGGCTAGCATCGGAATCAGTAACAAGCCATTTTGACGAGTGCGTCAACCCATATAGGGGCACTCCGCCGTCTGACGGGTAGTACATGGTGAAGATCTTTTTTCGAACTGGCAACTCACAATGTAGGAGATATCAGGGCCGGATGATGAGTCAAAGCTTGAAGCCATTTGAGACAGAGTGATAGGTCCATCATGGGAGTGTAGTATGTCTGGAATCCGAAGCTCAGTAGCACACTTCAAAGCCAGAGAATCAACAAAGGCAAACATGTGTTGCCATATTTCTGCTTGGCCTATTAGGGATGCTTCATCAGCTTCTACTGATCCCATTTTATGTTCCTCTATGATAAAGAAGAACTCACTTTGATTTTTACGAAGTGAATTAGAACTGAACTTCTGATCACATCACCTTTGAAATAGATTTAACTATGTTTAATTACTAGGGTTACTTTTGGGTAGGGGCGGCGGAGACAGTCTCAACAACCTGGGGGCCCGTCAAACCAAACAAATAGAGGGGCACACTATGAGGCGCTGTTAATAAATCCGCCTCGGTTTAAGGATTTGATTAGAGTACACTTGTTAAAAAATTAGGATAAAAAGGTAAAAATTTAGTCAAAAATTTTAAAAAAGACTGCAAGACAGGGAGCACAATAGTTTAATTCATGGTCTAAATTAATAACATGAAAAGAGGATTTGATTAATTATTCGCATCATGGGTTGGTCAGGATCCTCAAAGCTTGCATATATATAGTTTTATTGTTTCCTACCTTTAATTAGTTTTTGGGATACAGATTGTAATGGGTCATGAAAATGAGAGGTGCATTTCATTTCATTTCTGCTCTTTTCTTTTCTTTTTATTTTTTAATTTTATAACGTAATTGCTTTTAATGTAGTTGCAATCCTAAATACAAATATTTGGGTCAAATCAACAAAATATAAATATATAATACGTCCAAATTTGAATCTTCCTCTTTCATCCTTTTGATTAGAATGTGTTAATTTATTTGTTTATTAATTATTCGAGCAGAAGCCAGAAGCCAATCCTCATAATATCTTTTCCTTTAATATATCTATTTTTCTGACAAGCAATCGCACTTATTCATTAAAGCATCATGCGTACTACACATAAAAGATAGACACACTTACACAAGAGTTAAAAAGATTAAAGGGCACAAATCCACACTGCAACACTTCTAGATGTTATCAATAACTAGTGTACTGCAGGAAATGCCTCAATAATGGATGGTAAAGCTGGAATGTTGATTATATTGTAGCGAGGGAATCCCGATTCCTCCAATAATTTCTTCCACTGAAGCTCGGTTCTCTCATTGCCTGAGGTGTGTGCTATCATAAGCAAATCAAATGCCAAAGTCATCTCATCGAAAAGGCCTTCGCCATCAGGTCTCACAACTATTTCAACGATAAGAAGCTTTCCTGTTTCCTTTGGAATTGCTTTCCGGCAATTTTTCAGAATTTTGACGCATTCTCCATCGCCCCAGTCGTGCAGTACCCACTATAGACACAGAAAGCAATTGATATGACACGTTAGCTCCACTGAAAACGTCAAACACTCTTCGTAATATTGTTTCATTATTAGGATGGCCTAAATTACTTACAAATTTTAGATCAATAATGCAATTTGTCACTTTACAGTATAGTTTACCGTGTTGTTCTTGCTCCAATGAGTAAAAATAATGCAATTTGTCACTTTTAGTATTTGGTGGTTGCATCAAATATATTTTATTTTGAGTTATTGATTTTATTTTGATTGGTAATGATTCCGTTGAATTGAGTGGACTGGATTAAATTGCAATAATATTCAACTTAAAATTGGATGCCGAATTAATTTCAGTTAATATTTTTGGATAACTTGATGAAAATTTGATTCATTCTAGGGAATTTGATTTTACAAATTCATTAATTAGATTCAAGTTGTTGGTCCAAGACCAGTCAACACCAATCCCTTCCACAATCGATGAGGCATACACCTTAACAATCTTCCTCTATCACACATTAGACCTGAGTCGGATAACCATTGATCCGTTTCTCCGGGATTGGGGGTTTTCTCTCACACTTATAAACTGATTACCAACCCCTTCAACAATCGATGCGAGATACACCCCAAACAAAAGTATGTACGAGCAACCAAATATAATCTTATTCTTAAATATGTAAGTGAGACTTTTACCTTCATGATAACAGCATCGGCGTTAGGTATGGATTGAAACATGTCACCTTCAACATGAGACACTCCATCACACTTGGGTGCTGTGGCGATGACATGAGGCAGGTCAAAGTTGATAGCTTTAATATGCGG
>JANLJB010000698.1:0-13082 GCA_026212285.1 Bursera cuneata
CTAGAAGATATATTTTGGACGATAAGATTTATTATATCCCCCGTATTAGTAAATATTTTTTATTAATAAAAACTAATAATTTAGTTCGACCAAAAAACAAATTTATGGCTATGCCGCTGATGGGACCCATCATATACCAATTAATCTCTATGCCTCTCAGATAGCTTTCTTTTCCAACACTTCTATGTGAATCGTCGATCCTTGAAAAAAAGAAATAAACAAAGCTCCGTCGTCGAGTGATAAAGGAAAATTAATCTAATCTCAAATATGGAACTCAAAATTCCCTTTCTTGTCTGATTTCCTAGCAGGCCACCGGCCCACGAACACAATTTTGATAATGTAACTGAGGGCCTTATGCGGCCCAAAATCAATCCATGGAAAGAGCCTTTCACCAGAAACCAAAGACCAATTAATTCTAGTCAAGAAAATTCCAAGATGGAAAAATTAAGAGCGTGTTGACTCCAACAAAGACTTTAGAAAATGATTCCAGCTGAATTTGAATATTAGGCTTGGCGTGATAAACCCGATGAGAATGGCCTAGTCTTTGCCGTCCTTCTTACATAATAATAATAAGGAAAAAAATATCAATAAATTTAAGAAGTTACGCAGATGCTTCCTGTTCGAGGTAGTCGTTGACTTGTCTTGTTTATTTGGAAACTTGGGTTAGTTTTATCATATATAATCAGAAAGTCCGATCTAGTTAATATTGCCTTATATTCATTCTCTCCATCTCCATACAACATCTATCTGTAACAAAACTTCCATTGAAGGGATCACAATCATGGATAGAGAGCAAGAAGAGATGCAATTTCTCGGGATCTTTGGCATCTACAGAGAAGCTTACAAGGTCATCTTAACATGGAGAAAGATCTTCAGCCAGATCACTCTAGCCTTGATTCTGCCTCTATCTTTCATCTTCTTGGCTCACATGGAAATCTCCAATATCCTTTACGTAAAGATCTACCGCACAGAAACAGAGCTAGACGAAACTCGAAGGGGTACTGCGAGGAACAAGAAACTATCTCAGGTCATGTCCACCGAGCGAACCTATTTCTGGCTTTTCCAGGCTGCATACATCACTTTCTATCTCATCCTCTCACTCCTCTCAACGGCTGCCGTTGTCTACACCATCGCTTCTATTTACACCGGCAAAGAAGTGAGTTTCAGGAAGGTCTTGAGCGTTGTTCCAAAGGTTTGGAAGCGGCTTATGGTCACTTTTTTGTGTAGTTTCGTTGCCTTTTTTGCATACATCGTAGCTACAATATTGGTGATTCTTATCTGGGGAGTTACTATTGGTGATACCAGAGTTGGCGGTCCAACTCTTTTTCTTATATTCATCTCATATATCGTCGGGCTAATTTATTTGACAATTATCTGGCACTTGGCTAGCGTTGTTTCTGTGCTTGAAGAGTCGTGTGGATTCTCAGCCATGGTCAAGAGCCAGGCGCTGATTAAAGGGAAGATGGTGGTGGCCGCAGTCATATTCTTCATGTTGAATACTTCTATGTTTATTGTAAAGACAGCTTTTGGGAGGCTGGTTGTGCATGGATGGTCACTGGGCATGTTGGATAGAGTTGCGTATGCGATTATTTGCTTCTTGTTGCTTTTCAAGGTGATGTTGTTCGGACTTGTAGTTCAAACAGTGATCTACTTCGTCTGCAAGTCTTATCACCATGAGAACATAGACAAGTCGGCCCTGTCAGATCACCTTGAAGTGTTCCTCGGAGAATATGTTCCTTTGAAGTCCAAAGATGTTCAGCTAGAGCATTTTGAAGCATAATTACCAATAATAATTGCCGTAATAGTTAATTTGTAATCGTGGAGGGAACTACACCACCAATCAATTATGTTATGTATGCTACCTCTTGATTCTCTTATACAGTACTGAAACAATTTACAATTTTCCAGGCTTCTTGTGGCCCTTAATTTTTGGTCTTCTCGCTCAAGTCAATTGGTTTTTTTATTCTTTCTTTATGGTTAGAGGCCATGACGCTTCCAGAACTCAACCGATAATTCTAAGTCTTGCTTCATGCATATGGGCCAGGTCAAACGAGTCAATTAGTCCCCATTAGTTATAGCCAAATATCAAGATTAGGAAATTGGAAGATCTCAGACGGAAACTTAGTTTTTTGCAACAGATATTTGAGTTTCCTCGTAAAAATGATCAAAAAATTTAGGGTGTATTGTTAAAAAATGATCAACTTTTAAAAAATTTTGATATCATAATTCATCTGTTATTGGATGTTTAATATAGATACTGTCAGATGCTATCAATGATCAGATATATGATAATTGTCAGATATCAAATAATTTTTTTTAATGCTATTGATCGTCTGTGTAGCTGATATTAGATACCATTGGAGGCTGAACAAAGGTTCATAACTCCGATGAACAAAGGTTCATAACATAAAAAATTTTCAGATGCTGGTCATATTTTAACTTTCCATTAGATTTGGCCTATATATGAAAATTTTCAAATATTTATAGAGAATTTAGAAATGTAGGGACTCTTCAAAGTAATAACAATAAAAAGTTAACACTCTATATATGACATTCTTACCGAATATGTAAAGTAAAGATAAATATATAGAATACAAAATTCTGTTAACATATACGTGCCTGTCTTATTTTATAGTAATGGCCACGATAGTAGTACTACTACTAGCCCGGCCTAAAAAGAAAACTATACATGTACAAAAATATATATTTTACCAACTGATCAGCATAATATCTTGAAAAAAACACATTCTAGTTAATTACTAAGAAAATCGCATGGAAGAAAGCAATCAATCATTTCTCTTCGTCTGAGTCAAGGCAAAACTGATATCTTCTGCTATGCTTTTAGCGTCACTGGAAATGCCAAATAAACCTTGTCTTGCAAACCCAGTACAATAAAGACCATTCTCTCCTTTCCAGCGCTGTGAGAGGTCTTTCTTCGGCATTCCATTTTCATCAAAGAGGTTTCCATCATCCTGCATGAGTCAAAGAAAACCACTCATGACTCATCATCATTCATTGCATTCTAGTTACTCTATAAATGAAGTTTACGCTTTGCTAGAATATGATATCGTTTGTCTTTTAGAATAGATATATTGAGATAATTTGAGATTTGAGTTCATTAAGTGTATAATTACAGTACCTTAAGCCAATTTCTCACGGTGCTTTTGTAGCCAGTAGCAAAGATGATGGAATCGAACTTATGAATGTCACCATGTATAAAATCGACGTACTTAAGCTTATCAACACTCTTTATAGGTGGAAAAATCTGCAGAAGATAGCATTTTCGTCATCATAATTGATGAAAAGTGAATAGTTATGTATCAACTATTAAGGCATAAAATTGAAAGGTACCTTGACTATATTTTTTTTAATATTCTTTACACAACCAACATCAATGGTGGCTGATCGTCCTGTTTTTATTTTTTGATAAAATGGCCCCTCCTTTGGCCTTGGAAGTCCATACTTAGATAAATCTCCGTAAGTTAATTTTCCAAGGAACACTGCAATTTTATCTACTAAACTGATTGGCAGGAATCTCAACAGGGTCATTGATAGCCAAACTATTCTTTTGGAGAGAATGTGTACCTGAGACAACAACAAAATAACAACATTTAGAGTTTATATTGTATTAGAGAAGTTTTAAAATAAGAGAAAATACGCATACCGGGCTACGAACAACTATGGAAGTTCTAGCACCATAATTTGTCAAATCATAAGCAATCTCCATGCCAGAGTTCCCGCAACCAACAACCAAAACGTCTTTCCCTTTATAATCTTTACCATTCACGTACTTGCTAGAATGCATGTAGTCCCCTCCAAAGCTATGTAGCCCAGGTATATTTGGAATGAAACCTTCACTGTTTTCACCCGTGGCAACCACAAGAAATTGTCCAAAGTACACTTCTTCTCTATCCAAACATGTATTCTTGGCCACAATGCACCATGCTTGAAGCTCCTTATCATAACATCCCGACACGACGCATCGATTTAACAGTGGTTTGATCCCAAAATGTGAGACATAATTTTCCATGTAACTGATGAAACCACTCTTGGGAATAAATCTGGGTGCATTAGGCGGAAATGGCATGTAGGGAAGCTCACAAAACTCTTTTGCAAGGTGTAATTTCAAGCGATCATAAGACCTTTTCTTCCAAAGAGAGGCATAACAGTCCTCTCTCTCCAATACAAAGTTCGTAATGTGGAGACGATTAAGGCACGCAGAGGCTGCCAGTCCAGCGGGGCCAGCTCCTACGACGATAACAGTTGCTTCCCCCATTTTCTCCGTATGAGATTATGGACGATCTTAATTAATTTTTATGCTTAGTTGCTGCTCCAATACACGAAACTGAAGCTTGAAACAGATGATCACTTCTGCTTTTGGTTGATGTCTTCTTACCATCTAATGGACATATATATATATATATATACAGGATTGATTGGTTACAGTAACCCCATTAAATATTTTCACTGAGACAACTTAAAAACTTCTTTAAATAGGACTAGAAACTGATCGCTAACAGTTCAAGGTTCTTTTTGCTAAAAACATATATTCTTCTACTTCATATAAGCTTAGAGGTAAACCTAAAATTAGCTTCGATTTTTTTTTTCTAACAAAGAGTCTTCTCATCATCTAATTTTAACTAAACTTTATAAAAAAGATCTAGTTTCATTCTTCTATTGTATTATTGAATGACTAATTGAATCCTAACTCTTAATAAATTCATCATATTTGTAATGAGTTATCACCCATCATCCATGTTATAGTGTTTCATATTTTCTTGTCGATGTGAATTGTCAAATACCCTTTTGCATCGATTCTTAAATATTAAGGTGGGCCTTTGATTAGTTGTCTAATGCTTTTACATCGACTAACACTACCCCAATTTTGCTTTTGAAAAATCAACATAAAAAAAAAAATCTAAAAATTATTAAAGTATAAAAAGAAAAATCCGAAATTTCAAAGTAATTACATTTGTGCATGCTTATCAACACTTGGAAATCTCACTCTAATGACACATATTTGGACTCAGAGCAGGCACTATCTTCCTTGGATATGGATATTCAATGCTAATCTTCACTTCCAGATCTCATTTTAATGAAGTAGCTATATGCATTCATGGATAAACACTGTTAAGAAGGTTTTGATCCGTAGATAATGTAAATAAGCAATCGGAGATCCATGAATGCACACAACAACATAAATCTTAAAGAAAAACAATTAAATTAAATATTATTGAAGTTCTATATAAACTTAAAGCATTACAATTCTATTTTATATTAAACTAATCTTAGATACGTAACCAAAAAAAATAGTAATAATTCTAATCTCCTAAAAAAAATAAAAGGGGAAGGAAAATATGTAATCTATTAATCTATCCAGTATAAATAAATCTACTCTACTTAGAATATATCCTAATATGTGGTGTAATGTATTCATGGCGAGAATAATAAATAAATTTGAAGAGCAAGCACGGAAACAGATTAAAATTATTGTGATCCCACATCATTCATGTTCGTGTGATGTGTGAAGGAATAGTTTAAATAAAGTTAGCAGAACTTTATCTACTGTAATGCGTTTTGACCCAGAAGTTTTGAAACAAAACTTTTACGGCCTATATATAGTATTATTGGAGGGATCTATTCATTTATTTCTACATCTTTAAATAACGTTACTTAATAGAGTTCAAGATTATTTGATTTAATGATCCATATACTTACTATATATAATAAATATAAATGTACCAGGAGTAGGTGCAACAAATCCCTGACATCACTTATCACTAACCCATGTTTAGATCAACTAATCATGATATTGACGTATGTATATAATTGTTTAAGCATACCTTGCCTAAAAATTAAGCAACCTAAGATCGCCAACCCTCCGTCTTTCTAATCCAACGCCTGTCAACACCCACTCGTATCTTAAACAACGTACGCCGTGAAGTACCAGATTCCTTCCTTAACCGCCCAAATAAGTAAGCACATTGATCGGTGGAAAGACAGAGACAGCCTCGTTACGAGAAATAAGAAGAAGAGTGCAGAGTTTTCTTTGCATCACCGCAACTGCAAGGAAAAACCCATCTCCAAAAAAGGACAAATTTTTTCCTTTTTGCTTTGCTTTCACATTGCTTGACAGTTGTTATTTGTGTAAAGAGTTTAACTTCAGATCCAAACCAACCTATCAACTTCATTTGGTTGTTCTCTGAATTTTTCCAAGTCTTTGTTTTGATGGCTGCTTCAGCGAGTCAGCAAGAGTTTGACTACTTGTTTAAGTTGTTGTTGATTGGAGATTCTGGGGTTGGCAAGAGTACTCTGCTCTTGAGTTTCACTTCTGATACTTTTGAAGAGCTCTCTCCTACTATCGGTAACTTCGGCTTGCCTTTACTCTTCCGTTTCGTTTTTCTTCCTCTTGGATTGCATTTGGAATTGGAAATGTTAATAAGGATATTTATTTATTTTTTTTTTGTAGGTGTGGATTTCAAGATAAAGCATGTTACTCTTGGTGGTAAAAAGTTGAAACTTGCAATTTGGGACACAGGTAATGTGTTTGCGTTCTGTACATGAGGTTTTCTTTAATTTTTTTTTTTTAAAAGTTATTATTGGTAGGTTCTGACAGAAAATTGATTGTGATACCATGCTTTTGGAGTTTTTGGTGTTGATGTGATTAGAACAGATATTAGACAAATTAAGATGGGTCATATTGATTGATGAACAATTCAAGGAATAACTTTTTTTAAGTAACAAGGAACTTCAGCTGAGATGTTAAGAAATTATTGATGATGGAAAGTCTCTGAGGAGGCAAGTACTATTGTAGCTGCTACAGTGACTTGTCATAACAGAATAGATTTTTCAATGGCTGATTTATTAAGGGCAGAAACTGTATATTATGTGCTTTATTTTCGATTTTGATACCCACATGACTCTGTTCCAGAGTGATAGAAGAAAGTGATTTTGCGTATATTAAGTTGATTAACATTTATGTCTCTGGTTTTTGTTGATGCAGCTGGCCAGGAAAGATTTAGAACACTAACTAGCTCGTATTACAGAGGAGCTCAAGGAATAATTATGGGTACACAGCTTCATCTCATTATTATTTAATTTTATTAGCCTAGTAACTATTGTGCTTGTCCTCTGTTATTATTTTGGTTTAGATGTATTCTTGTTAGAAACTAATTCTTTTCAGACTTGAGAACTTGAGGATTTTGAGAAGAATACTAATTTTGTTATGCTTTTTGTGTATACATGGGGAGGTTGAACACTTGATAGCAAGCATAAACCAAACAGTATAATTGTGTCCTTATTCAATTTGGTTGAAATTATTTTACAGTTTTATTTTTGGAATTGTCCCATTGCTTTGGATCAATTTTAATTGTAGCGTTTTCCATATATTATCATTATCTTAATTTGTTGTCTCTGTGTCAATATAACTAATTGCTTTTGCAAATTGGTACAGTGTATGATGTGACACGGCGAGATACATTTACAAACTTATCTGATATTTGGGCTAAAGAAATTGATTTGTACTCAACAAATCAAGATTGTGTCAAGATGCTTGTTGGAAACAAAGTTGATAGGGTATGTCCTTCACAAACTTGCATAAAAGTTGCTTTTGCTTTACCTGGGGTTTTGATATCCTTTCGTAATAACTTTCTAGCTAGTTATTTATTCCAAAAGTCTATTTATACTTGTATGTCTCATGGGCTATTAGAAGATACTAATATATGTCTCTCAAACTTATAATAATTTCTGAACCATTTAGTGTTATCCTTGATGTAAGTCATCTTCTGCAGGAAAGTGAAAGGGTTGTCACCAAAAAAGAGGGGATGGACTTTGCCAGGGAATACGGTTGCCTTTTTCTTGAATGTAGCGCGAAAACTCGGGTTAATGTAGAGCAATGCTTTGAGGAGCTTGTTTTAAAGGTAGACATATCAATTTTCCCTTATCTTTGTTTTCTTATAAGATCATCGGGTGCACTTCTTTCAGCTTGGACCATTTTTTCTTTTGTTCTGGTGCCTTAAAGAATTTTTTATTATTATTTTATTTAAGTTTAAATTATTGGATTTCTAGTTGCCAACATATATATTCCTTGATAATATCTTTTCCTTTGAAAACTTCAATATTATATTCTTTGTTTTAGGTATTGAATATAGTATTTCTTTTTAGGTGAAGATGCATGGAGTTGGGTCCATGTCAATGCTCATATACTGTGCTGTCCCCTTTTGTCACTTCCAGTATCCATATAATTATCTTATATTTGTAGTTCATTATGAACATGGGCAGAATCACAACTTCTCTTCACTTGGTTAGAACAACTTAAAACTATAATGATAAATATATCATTACCCAAATCTAATGAGACTTTTGACTTGTTCGTGGACAGTGCCATGGTAAGTTGTCAAATACACTGTTGGTTTCAAAAGTTGCGATACTGAAGGGCTAGGACCGAAGGAGACTTAGAAATAGACAAGTGAAAATAGCTGGAACCTTAGTGGATGGCACCTTGTCTTGACAATTTAACTGGAGCATCTGGTGACAAATCAATCAATTAAAAAGGCGCTTGAGCCGCATCAATAGTTCACATTGAGTAGCCACAAAATGTTGTAGTGCTAGAATGTGTGTAACTGGAATTTCTTTCACATTGACTTACGAATATTTTAAAATTATGTGTATATTGAAATAACTAAACCATAATTGTATGTTTGTTTGAGTGCTTAAGTACATTTCTACTTACATAATTAACCAAACTTGTGCCATTTTTTACTGAACCAGATAGGTAATTTATCTGGTTCATGTAGCCTATCATGAGCCAGAGTACACTGCAACTGACTCTGGTATTTATGTACTGTTTATTGTATTTGTAAGTACGTTCCCATTTTAATTCATTTCAGTTGTGTTGAANTGGAAACTCAGGAAGTTTTCTTTGATGGAGCCAGCATGAAAAGCATTTAAATTATTTAATACCTATATATATTATCTGATCATCTTTATTGCTATGCTTCTCTTTCACAGTCCATGCGTTTATATATATATATATATATATATAAAATTTATTTCTATGCTTTTCTTTCACAGTCGATGCATTTGGGTGTCGATTATCATAGTGATGACACAAATAATATGATTTCNTTGAATGTCTAGTTTTACATGACAGTTAGCATAACATTTAATGACGAATATCTCTTGCAGATCTTGGAAACCCCAAGTCTTTTGGCTGAAGGCTCAAGTGGTGTGCAAAAGAACATCTTCAAACAGAATCCTCCACAACCCGATGATTCGATTAGTGGTTGTTCGTGCTGATATATATAATGGTTACTCGTAAAAATTCTTGTTTAATTAGTTTTTTTCTTTAATAATTTCCATACCATTTGGCTCTATGTGCGCATGTATGAATTTGATCAAATCTTAGATAAAAAACTTTCTATTGGTTTCTTCATTGTTCTCGGTTTTTCCTTCCCAGGGCTGTCTTCCTACAAAAAATTTATGCCTTCTTCTCTGTAAATGGTTTTCTTGGCTGAATGAGAGCCAATAATTTATATGCTACTTTTACGGGGTTAAATCTTATTCAGAATTCAGATATGGAGGTTTGGGTCAGCATAAGGATGAGGGACATATGCTGAGATTATGTCCCTCATCCTTATATGTATATACATATATATTAACAAATCAATTAGTATAACTGTGAGATTATGTGCATCTTACAAATTTAAAAACTAAGGGCATGTATGGTTGAAAGAATCCTGATCCCAAATGATTTAGGAAATAGAAAATTGCTCCTTTTCAAAATTGAGGTAGGTTTTTTGCGGGCTTCAGGTCAATTTGTACATTGATTAGGTTCCACATGTTTTAGCGGATATATAACCACAATAGTCGACCATTTTTTAGTCATTTCATTCACATTGTTAAAGATTATTTCATCAAAATGAATTTGGACATCTTCAGAAGGTTGATTCTCTCAAAGGAGCCACCTTCAGAAGCGGAATATATGATTGAAGGAGACATGATAAACATGGATTTTTTTTTTTAATTTTTTAATTTTTTAATTTTTTAATTTTTTTTGGTGTTTAAGGCGATAAACATGGACTCGAGGAATTAGGACAAAGGAACCTTCATCCATGTTACCGACCAAATAAAAGGCATTTAGTTATTTATCTTTCTTATTTGCTTACGGTTACTTACTTTGACCTCTCTTTTTCTTCTATCCAGCAGTTGGCATTCACACTCCCAGTCATCTAGTTACTTCTATCAGTTCTGTTGGTTCTCCCGACGTTTTATGTTGCTTGTAAAGTCAATAGTTTGGACTTTAAACAAGTCTTGCCCGACCAAAAAATGTTGTGATGGTTGCTTGTTTTCTAATTTAAGTTGACTTCTATAAGAAGTAGAAAAGGTAAAAAAATACAAAAAATAAAGTTGTATAATAAATAAAAGTCATACTCTTATTAGAAATAAAAAATTTCTATATTGACTTATAAATATAGTGTTCAAGAATCGGTTTTAGTAATGAGAGAGTGATTAGACATAAGGGATAAACATTTATATCATGGGTAAAATATCAGGTTTAGTGTATAATCTCTTGTACTCTTGTATGTTTATGATATAGTGAATTTATTTCCTCATCCGTTGATGTAGGATATTGATGTTGAACCAAGTTAAATATTGTATTTCGTTGTGTGATGTGATTTATTTTTTACTTATAACAATCTTGATGTTCGATATGTTTCTATATAAATCTTTAGAAGTGGTATTAGAACTCCGGGGTATGAATTGGGAGAAGATTATTTTTGAAGATTGAGTATAGACAAAAGAGATGGGCTACAACTATTGCAAGTCGTAAGTGAAGTGATTCTTAAGTAATAATTTTGGTAGAGTTTTCATGATTGTATTACGAAGATGCAATTACGGTGAAGCGGTTTTTTCATCATATTTGTCGCTTAGATGAAATACTTACCAAGAAGGAGATTATTGGGATTGTGACTAATTTCTTAATTCAAATTGACTTCTGTAATAAGAAGAAAAATTAGAAGGAATAGGAAAATAGAGTTGTATAATAAATATGAGTCATAAATCTATTAGAAATAAAAAATCTCTACATTGACCTATAAATATAGGGGTTGAGAATCAGTTCTAATAATGAGAAAGTGACTAGGCATAAGGGATAAACATCCTTATAGGGATATGGGAAGATACATAAAGGAGATGTAGAACAACACCGAGATTGAACAAGTGAAATGGAGAATAGTTTTAGGGCTTTATTATATTAGGTATTAGGTAGAATATTAGGTTTGGTGTATGATTTATTGTATTCTTGTATATTTACGATTTAGTGGATTTATATTCTCATCCGTAAATATAAACCATTGATGTTAAACTATGTTAAATATTATGTCTTTTTTGTATTGTGATTTATTTTTTATTTATTAACAATCTTGATCTTCGATATGCTTCCACATAATTTCTTACACAAATCCATGGAAAAGAATCTTCAAATAAACCATTTTTTCATTAAATTTGCAAAACTGTGCTCTACACTTTCTTAAATGTATACTTCATATCCCAGTAGCCAAATCAAACGAAATCCTCTACTTAAATTACTAGGAATAAGTTCTGGTTTGATCTTGATAACATATAACGGTGGTCTCAAAAAGATAAGCAGAAAATCCATGCAGTAAAAGTCAATTTTCGAGTTTTTGACATCGATTTTTGGACTCTACGGTTCATCACATGCTCATATTAAGGACCAGCATGGTACAGTCTTGAGCGCGTCCACTATGAAGAAAAAACAGCAGTCATCAAGGTCCCCTTTGTCTTCCGCGGTAGCTTTGGACACCCATACAGGTGATCGTTTATTCTGTACATGAACATCCGCACACATGCAAAACAGGTGTTTGGTAGAACAGTTTTTGTAGAACAACATGCTTTTACTTGGATTAAGACTTTTGTGCTTTGCATATGTGATGGTGGAGTAAAAAACGTTTGCGCTGGTATTGTAGCCGCCAACCGGGACTTTCTGCTGGTTTGATAGACTTGTAGTAATCCAGCCGTACGGAGAAACATCACTTGACATAATATAATACAATGAACCCAAACTGATTTTTTATTTCAAATTTAGGATTGTTGATTGGATTATTAGATAAAATAATAAATAATAGGATATTCATCAGTGAAACATCCCGTGACATATAAAAAAGTTGATATAAAATTATGTACTGATCTCTAATTATTGATTATATGATTAAATAATAATAATAATAAGAGTCTGTGCTGGCACTCTGGGCCCCAAATGGACTTTCTGCTGGTATCGTGGACTTGTAGCCAACCTAGCTGTACGGAGAAAAGATATCAGCACGGCAAAATTCTCTCACAATAGAGGCATGGTAAGAATTAATTCGAGGCATAAGTTGCATGTGTTAAATTGGTGAGCCACAAACATTTCTTTTGATCTCCGTTAATCTTCAACTCTCTATAAATGGTCCTGATCAACACATTCATATTCTGATCCCAATTATCAAAATAAAATTGAGAACTTGATAGATGTCTTCCCTGCAGAGAGTCATGGAATCTCATAAATTACCAAAAGATAAAGATTGGGTCATTCATATCATGCATATGCTTGAAGATGAAAGTGAAGGAAGCAAAGATGATGAAGGATCTGTTCCTGTAAGCATCTTTAACGTGCCCAAAACCTTAATTTCCTCCAAACCGGAATCATACACTCCCCAAATGGTCGCGCTTGGTCCATACCATCACGGCCGCTTAGAACTCTTCGACATGGAGCGCTACAAGCTCATTTCGGCCAAAAGAACTCAGAAGAAGTTCAATAACCTCAAATTCCACGACTTGGTGAACCGTGTTATGGAACGTGATGGCTGCATCCGTGCTTGCTATCACCGGTTCTTGGACTTTGATCGCGAAATACTTGCTTGGATATTTGCTATGGATGCTGCGTTTCTGTTGGAGTATCTGCGCCCGTATACATCCAGAAATAAGGATGCTTCACTCAGTCGAATGTCTTCAACGATGGCCCATTTGATTGATTACACGCGAAGGAAATCAGCGCACCATGCAATACTTAGGGATATCATCAT
>JANLJB010000703.1:6314-17030 GCA_026212285.1 Bursera cuneata
GGGGTAAGTGTTAGTTTAGTAAAAGTGTGGGGCTAAGTGTTTTCTTCAAATTTAATTAGGGGGTTATTGTCATTTCCCCATTGAAAATTATATGAGAGACAGTTTTACTTTCGGTGGCACTTATTTTGGGTCACCATTTAAGTCAATTTTTTCAACAATCCTGAACCACATTCTTGTCAATTGTCAATTTAATATGGTTTACCCTTTAGGTGTAATTAACGTGTAAGTAACTCATATATATCAATCCGTCTTACAATTAGATAAAATAATATTTTGGATTTAAATTTATAATTATTTAATTAATACTCCAATATCATCCTAATTATCATTTGACCTAAAAATTTAAATAAATTTAATATTTGATATATTCCTTTATCTATATTTATAACATAAATCGAGTCATAAATACGTTAGCATATCAGCCTAGTTAGTCGAGAGTATGACCAGTAGACATTTATCATAAAAGATGAAAAAGATGGAGGTTAATTACATAATTTTCTTTTCCTACCGATTATTTTAGAAAGAATAGGGAGGGGACATTTCAAAATTGAATAAAAGCAAAAGAAGTTCACGTCTTATGTTGAGAAATTTTAAAGAAATTTCTTTTTATCTATAATAGTTCTACAACATTTTTATTGGCAAATTAAATTTTATAATTTTCCAAGATATTAGCTATAGCCAGATACAATCAAATTCTAGGTAAAATTATTTAAAAAATAAATAAATCGATAGTCTTAATATATGTCCTAAATGTACATATTAAAACTTAAAAATAAATATATTTTTATGATTATAATTATTAATTTATCATAAAAATTTTGTTAAATTAATTATTTTATGATATTTTATAATTTTTGTAATAAAAATACATTTTTAAAAATAAAATAATGATTATAATCATGAGAATATATTTTTTTTTTAAGGACATAGGTGAAGACTACAAACAAAAATATTATACTCTATACCTATAATTTTAAGTATATCTTATTAAAAATTTTATCAAATCTGCACCAATAAAATTTTTTATAAATCTTTAATTTGATAAAAAATACGATTAAAGCCAAGTATATCTTATTAAAATTTTTATCAAATCTGCACCAATAAATTTTTTTATAAATCTTTAATTTGATAAAAAATACGATTAAAGCCATAATTTTTCTCAAAAGGTCTATTACAACAATAATCATTAACTAGTAAAATATCATATTTGTGTTTGACAATTGCATTAAATGAAGAAAAAAATAAAAAATAATGATTTTCATTATTAAAATTAATTATCAAAAGTCTTTTTTCGTTGGTATAATCAAATTTTTTTCTCCACAGAAGTATGCACATGCTCCTTGTAAAGGATTTTTATTCTGCCACTGATTTCATTACTTTTTCTAACAACAATTAACAAAAGGGTGATCAAACCACATAGGTAGTAAGTGAAATTCTCCAAAGCTGAAATCCCCTCTACTATGCCTTTCTCATAATTCAAACAAGATACATTAAAAAATAAAAAATAATTAAAAAAAAAAAGAGAGAGAAAACACAAACCTTCCCCCTAATCCACTCTTCCTGCTGTACATCTTATGTAAAACACCATCGGGAAGAAGCACAAAGCAAGTACACAAGTGATGATGGCAAGCCAAGGAGGTGTTAACACTATGTATATGCCTGTAGCAAATGCAACCACCATTCCTGCCATGGAGCACATAGTCAATCGAGCGGCACGAACGAGCAAAAATACGTCTTTCTCGTATCCATAATGTTCCACGAGGAAATAGATAAAGATAGCAGCCATAGAGAGGACCATGGTTATGGTATCTATTATCACAAATGCTATAAAAGCTGCACTTCTACTTAAAATTGCAGTGCCCTTGTCTGGGCCTTCTTCACCTTTGTAACCACCAGGTAAGGTAAAAGCTGCTGCAAAAGTTACAGTTGCTATGAGTGCAGCCANCTACCGAATGTGATTCTTTTGTTTTGTTGATAATATCAATCTCTTTTTCAGTCTGCTTGCCTCGTATATGGATAACATTTCTTGGATATGGTCCAGCGCCGGAAGACACATTTTCCGACATGTCTTTGATTTCTTCCTGTAATTTACTGAATAATTAATATATGGATCTCCAATGTGCTGAAAATGAAAAAACAACAATAATAAAGCATAGTAATGAACAATTATTACCTTCAGGTCATCAGGACAGGTAAAACGCAATAAGTCAATAACATTAAACTCTCTGTGGTTAAGGGGAAAACTGAGCCTGTGATACACGATGTATTCGAATTCTTTTCGGCGGGCAGTGACAAGCACATGAAGAGGATTATACACTTTGTGATTCTTCTCATATAAAAGACTTCTATTTATCTTAGGTTCTAGCAAACTTTTCAGTTCTCCAGTACTTAAACTAAGCAATGCAAAGTGAAGAACATTCCATCCTTCATTGTTGACCAATTCATAACAATCTGGACATTTTTCCATGATGATTTTCATTATTTTAAAATGGCCTTGGCCGGCAGCCAAATGAAGAGGTGACATTCCTCTTTCTTTATCTCCAATATATGCAACAGAGCTATCACGGTCTAATAACTCTGTCACAACCATAGAACAACCATAATATGCAGCATAATGAAGTGGAGTCCACCAATTTTGGTCNCTTTACTTTTATCAAATGCTTGTCTCTCTCAAGTATTTTTCTTGTTATTTCTGAAACAAATAACTAAACATATAAATGATACCTTCAATTATTCAATAAGAAAAAAAAAATTTTAATAAAATAAATAAGAAAATTTTTCAGATTCCGTCTTTGAATTTTTATGTCTTTGTTTTATTAATTTTCTATGATATCCTGGCTAATATTTATATTTTATTATGTTTCGTTTCCTCTATCTGAAATATAAAAATTAGATATTAATTTGAGATCTCAAGAACTATATGTTCAATCTTTGGTATCATATTAAAAAAAAAAAAAAAAAAGACAAGATTTTTTCATATACTAAAATTAATGTCTTCTTGTTGAAGAACCATATGTCCAACCCAGAAAATTAGCCCTAAAAAAGAGTAGTCTATTAGATAGAGGTACCAATCCATCTTATAAATTCAAGATCTTTCTTTAAAACTATTTAATGTGGGATAACTTAATAATCCTTGGCTCAGATGAGACACACAGTATACATCACGGTCTATACATGACCTTAAAAAGACTAACCGTAAACAAGACTAGTTCATCGAGTGGATATACCAATCCTTTTTATAAACCCAAGACTTCCATTTACAACTATCTAATGTTGGACAACTTAATACTTTTAACTCTAAACATGATTTAGAAACCACTAATTGAAGGGTAGATATTTAAACCAAAAAGTTCACCTATTTGGTGAAGTAAACACGTCTTTAAAAACTCTAGACCTCTTCTTAACCATGCAATATAAGAGTCAAGAAAATTTATGCCATCTGCTCTTGCATGATTCAAAGTGGTCAAAATGCCATATCGTCTCTTGGCTAGTTAATTANGCTATTGCCTCTGAAATTGTAAAGTGTTTTATGAGGCGTAATGTTGTAAAATAACTAATTTTTAGTTTAAAGATGATTTAGTTTATTTAATTAGACCATTAAAGATCTGACTAAAAATGCCGATATTCCTTTTTGGAGAGAATAAGCTTTACCTAGATCATCATTCTTGACCGCAAGATGCAAAGCCGTCCTTTTATAGGTACTTTCAGTTGTCGGTGATTTTTCATATACTTGGACAACACTGCTCTTTCCTGTAGAGGTGGGCATGGAACTAGGAGTTTCGCTAGAACCATGAGTAGAAAATGACACAGAATGGTCTTCCTCCATCAATTTATCCACCACGTCGCCATAGCTATGTAGCGCTGCCTCGTCCAGTGGCTTGTTTCCATTTTTATTCTTTTTATTTAGCAAATCCTTGGCGCCTCCTGGCCAGCTCTCTGGGTCTTTGTTTTCATTTGCGAATTCGATAAGATATTTCACCATCGTCAGGTGCCCGTTTGCCGCAGCAACATGTAATGGAGTATCACCTTTGGCATTTTCTTGTACTAGTAGTGAGCGACATATCTTAAGTATTTCTCCAGCAAATTTTTTTGATTTCTTCTGCTTTCGGGATTCCTTCTCAAACGCCATGATGTGGATATGCAAGATCGTATTATTGTTTGGTGTCAGTATGCTTTCAAGTTGTATTTTTTTGAAGATTTCAATAATTTCACCCTTAACTGCAGCCTCGTACGACTTACGATCCATGTGTGCAATAATCTCCGGCTGACTTCTAGAATCCATCTTCTTCGGTGTAACACCCTCATGTGAACTGGATCGTGAAGCTGCATCACTCTTTGGAGGAGTCTCCATAGCCATATAAACTCTAATAAATCAAAAGAAGTGAATTTCTTGATAAGAGAATCTTAGGGATCAAGAAGGTAAAGTACATCACCTGCTTGGCCAAAGCTTAATCCTAAATATCTGAAAAAGCCTGTGTATAGTTGAGAAGACAAGTCAGTGCATTATGGATAGAAGGACCTGAACCACACACTTGGCAATTAATTTATGGAACAGAAATGTGTCAATACAAGTATCTCAGACAAGTAATTTTATAAAATAGATAAAAATATAATATAATAATTAATTATTTAATTTTATTAAATTCCATTAGATTGTATAAAATTAATTATATATTTTAAATTATTAAAAAGTTTCCAAGAATTATCATTGGGCAATTAACCACGTGCTAGTTATCATTTATTATAATTCTAATATTTAGTGGAGTAGCAGCAAGCATAGTGGCCTTCTTACAACTTCAGAGAATCAAATACCACCCACATTCCAATCATGGTAAACCCATTTTTATTCATCTTCAAAACCAGCCAAAATGAATTGATATAAAAAAAAAAAAATTATCAGCAAAATGAATTGATAGAGGCTTATCACTGATTCATTGATGATGAAGAACAAAGAAGAAGCCACAACATTTGTTTATCGTCACGGTGTTGATCCCACATAATCTAATTGTTTACAATACTTCATCCAGTTACCGGGCAGAGAGAATTACTCCTTACCTTAGTTTCAGTCACTGAAGTTTAATATTATCAGTAACATTCCTCTCTAACACACTTTTCTCAGTGACAAAAGAAGAAGGCAAAGTCCACTAAAATAAATCGTAGAAATATAATGTGTCTTCTACTCTTTCTGTTTTGGTGTTCAATAACTCATTATCCATATGAGCCACTTAACCTTATCTGTTGTCAAAAAGTATCATAATATAATTTTAATCCATAAGATCCATATTAATTATAGCTATAAATTTGCTAAACATTTAAGTTAAACTATAATAAATTTGTTAAACATTTTAAGTTAAAAATTTAAGTTACAATAACTTAAACCTCTGTCAAAATTTTCTTTATACTTATAATTCAAAAATATTTTCTAAACAAGAACCAGTATATCAAGTATTTCTTTAAAGTACTGTTATGACTATTACTTTTTCTAGTGTATAAGTATTTTTGCTTTTGCACTATTAATTATACAAAATGTTATTGCGGCTCGGTCAATCTAATAACTATATGGGATCCATTATTTGGGTCCTATAAAAACCCCTTTTTGTTTATATAAACCTTCTTATTTCCAATCAAGTAGGAGTGGAATCAAGGGGTGACTCAATTATAAATATATTGTTAAATTAATTCATAAGTTATGATAAATTTAATTTGATATTAAAGTGCTCCTAATTTTCTCTCCACTGAATGTGATTAAGTGTCTACTAAATCCATTTATTTTATTCAATTTAAGGGCACCTATTGGGTTTCCATGAGTTACACCTTTAATGTGACTTTTGGGTTTCCATAAGTACTCAATGTACCTATATATATATAGGAGTGAGAGGAGGGAATCCCTTAACCAATCATTTGTTAATTTAACCTATTCTATTGTGGTGTTTTTGCTTAAGGGTTAGAAGGCTTCAATTCTTGTTCTTGCTTCTTCAATTCTTGTTCTTGCTATGGCTGGAGGTTAGTTCTTAGCATTTTAATTCTAACAGTCGGTATTAGAGCCACTTTAATCCCTCGCCTAGTATGTTTATGGTTTTGAGTGATGAAACCTATTTTCTGTATGATTATTTGTGTTTATGGTTTCGAATATTAATAAAATTATATTTATTTTGCTAGTGAGTTTTGAATCCATGAAGATGTTATGGGCTCCAACCAATTTGGCTATGATAATTTTTTAGTTCATTTTAGTTTTAAAAGTTATTTATCTCAAATTGGATTGTATGACTTGACCCTTTTAGTTATTGGACTACTGGGGGTTTGGGCCTATTTGGTATGTCTTATGAGGTGTTTCGGCCTATATAAAATTTCTAAGATCCATAATTTATAATTTAACATAATATAGTATTTCATACATGCTATTTTTCTATATTGAAAATTTATGCATAATTTCCATTATAGCAAGAATTATTGATTTTTTGTCAATTGTTGTGAGTAAAAATTAAAAAAATACTCAATAGAGAAGTTCTATCTAAGGAGACTGGATTTTAAGAGGGACCTTCTGTGATCCCTCAAGCCTTTCCTAGGAACTAAAAATTCTGTGTAAGGAGACTATATTGTTTGGCTGGGCTTTGTCCCCTCTAGTCTTTCATGGGAATTATTTAGTGAGTACTATTCAATTATTCACTTTTTATAGCTATAAATATGTGTGAAAATTGATGTTTTGTGATTTATATACTTTTAATTAATTAAGGAGTAGCCACAACATCCTTAGTTATGATAAATTATATATTGAGTATTTTCTAGTTCACATATGGAGTAAAAGATATCAAATTATACTTAATTATGATTGGTATAATAATCTTATCTCACAGAAATCTTATCTCACAGAAATCGTATTATGTCCTTCATGATTAATTAGGATGAAATAATAAATTATTTTCTTAATTTATCCACGGGAATTGAGAAAGGCATATAATTTGTTGATTTTATCATACAACTATATGAGTCATATTTGTGTTACAAGCTTAGCCCACATGTAGTTTTTATGACATATGAATTCATTTTTCTAAATATTGCTTACATTGGTAAGCATATTATATGGTTTTATTTACCTCATTTTTTGGTTAACATAAGCATGTACATTTGATTTATTTGCAGTTATTCAACTTGTGATTTTCTCTGATGATATGAATGATGTTTTCTATTTGAATGGTAATAACTATAAAGTGTGGAAGGATAAAGTTCTTCTATAATTGGGGTGCATGGACATTGATTATGTCATTCGAAAGGATGATCCACTAGTACCTTCTCTAACTAGTACTCTGGGTGAAATAGCCTTGTATGAACGTTGGGAGCGATCCAATCGTTTGAACATGATATTCATCAAGACTCGTATTTCTACTAGTATCCGTGGTTCAATTCCTAAGTGTAAGAATGTTAGGGATATGCTAAAGGCTATTGATGAACAGTTTGAGTTTTCAGACAAGGCCCTTGCCAGCACTCTTATGGCAAAGTTATGGTCAATGAAGCTTACCAATGTTAGTGGTGTGCGTGAGCACATCATGAAGATGAGGAATATAGCGGCTCAACTAAAGTCTCTTGAGATTGAAATATCTGATTCTTTCCTAGTGCATTTCATTATGAACTCTCTCCCATATCATGTCCTTTCAAGATTTCTTATAATACATATAAGAAAAAATGGTCAATTAATGAACTTTTGACCATGTATGTTCAAGAAAAAAAGAGACTGATAATGGAGATGGGTGAAAGTGCATAAATGTGGTGCAAGGACATAATAAGAAACAAGCCAAAAAGAAGAATGAAAAGGGTAAAATACACATTCAGACTGAAAACAAGAAAGAATCCAAGTGTTTCTTCTGTCGAAAGAAGGGGCACATGAAGAAGGACGATTCAAAATATAATGTCTGGTTTGATAAGAAAGATAATTGAATCTCACTTGTTTGTTATGAATCTAATATGGTTGAAGTTTCTCATAATACTTGGTGGATTGATTCTAGTTCTACAATCCATGTTTCCAATACCATGCAGGGTTTTCTAAACCAAAGAAAACCGATAGAGAGTGAAAAATCCTTCTATTTTGGAAACAAGACCTAAAAGTCATTTATAGATGTTCTAGTTCTACTGACTTTGAGAGTGAAAAATCCTTCTACTTGGTGGATTGATTCTAGTTCTACTGACTTTGATACTTGTGTGGACTGCATAAAGAAAAAGCAGACCTAAAAGTCAAAGAAAGGTGCTAAGAGAAGTTCAGACATATTAGAGATCATACATATAGATATTTGTAGTCCAGACATAGACTTGTATGGTCAGAAATACTTCATATCATTTATAGATGATTACTCACGTTACACGTATCTCTATTTACTTAATAATAAAAATGAAGCACTAGATGCTTTTAAAATCTTTAAAGCAAAAGTAGAGAAACAATGCGTTAAGCAAATAAAGATCATGAGATTAGACAGAGGTGAAAAGTATTATGGACAAGTACACTAAGGATGGACAAGCACCTGGTCTATTTACTCGTTTTCTTCAAGAGCATGGGATTATTGTCCAATACACTATGCTTGGTTCTCCAAACCAGAATGGTGTGGTAGAAAGAAGAAACCAGACTGAATGGACATGGTGAGGAGTATGCTAAGCAACTTTAAGCTTCCAAGATCCTTGTGGATTGAAGCTCTTAAAACGGCAGTGTATATATTAAATTGAGTACCAAGTAAGGCTATTCCTACAACTCCAATTGAGTTATGGAAAGGTTGGAAACCAAGTTTACGACATATACGTGTTTGGGATGCCTTATGGAAGTAAGAGTTTATAATTCACATGAAAGGAAATTAGACCCGAGGACCATTAGCGAGTATTTTATTGGTTATGCCGAAAGGTCTAAAGGATACAAATTTTATTGTCCATCAAATAGCACTAGGATTGTGGAATCAAAAAATAAAAAATTTCTTAAGAATGACTAGATCAGTGAAAGACTATAGGGTGTAAATGGGTTTATATGAAACAACCTGAAGGGTTCTCCTCTAGTCTTGGTGAGCACGCAAACTTAAGAAATCTATTTATGCACTGAAACAAGCCTCCTGACTGTGTATTTGAATTTTCATGAAGTTATCTCTTCATTTGATATTGTTTAGAATATCATGGATCAATGCATATATCATAAGGTTAGTGAGAGTAAGATTTGTTTCCTTGTGTTATATGTAGATGACATTTTACTTGCTACTAATGATTTGGGGTTATTACACGAGGCGAAACAATTTCTCTCTAAGAAACTTGATTTAAAAGATATGTGTGAGGCGTCCTATGTCGATGACATAAAGATCCATAGAGATAGAATTCGAGGTATCCTGGGATTGTCTCAGGAGACATACATCAATAAGGTTCTTAAAAGATTTCTAATGAAAGATTATTCATCAAGTGTAGCTCTGATAGTTAAAGGTGACAAGTTCAATTTGATCCAGTGTCCCCACAATGAGCTAGAAAGAGAAGAAATGAAGAACATTCCATATGCTTCAGCTATTGGAAGCCTTATGTATGCTCAGGTTTACACAAGACCTGATATTGCATTCGTTATGGGAATGTTAGGGAGATATCAGAGTAATCCTGGTTTAGACCACTTGAAAACTACAAAGAAAATGATGAGATACCTTCAAGGAACAAAGGATTACATGCTTATGTATAGACGAACAGACAACTTAGAGGTTGTTGGTTATTCTGATTTGGACTTTGCTAATGTGTTGATTCACGAAAGTCAACGTCAGGATACATCGTCATGTTTGCATACAGTGTCATATCTTGGAGAAGTGAGAAACAAAATCTAGTTGTCACTTCTACTATGGAGGCCGAGTTCATTTCTTGTTTTGAGGCTACATCACAGTGTGTTTGGTTGAAGAGTTTCATATCTAGACTTAGAATTGTGGATTCTATTAGTAAGCCATTGAGAATATTTTTTTTTGCTAAAAATAACAAAAGTGGAAGTCGAAGCAAACACATTGACATAAAGTATTTAGCCATTAGGGAACGTGTTAAGGCAATTAGTGGTCATTGAACACGTTAACACTAAATTGATGATAGCAGATCCTTTGACAAAAGGCATGCCACCTAAGGGGTTTACGGATCATGTAGCACATATGGGCCTTGCTTCTTTTGTGTGTTTTTTGTTATTTTGTCGTGTTATATGGGTAGCACATATTTGTAATGAAACACATGAAGTTTCTATATATTGTCTTCTCATTTGGGTGGAAACATTTAAGTTTAGAGAATGACAATTATACAATAATGTTTTTAGAATAAGTATAAGAGTTTATTAATTATGTTTGGACTTCGAATGAGCATAGGGCTTATTCATGCATTTAAAGATACCTCATATAGACTTATTATTAAAGGAAGAAATTGCATTATGATACATGAAAGGTAATATTCGAGTTCTCAGATGACATACCACCATGATTCATGTAGTTTATTTCTTTAATTTAAGTACAAGGAATTATGGATTATAAAGTAGTGGATGTAACTATGCCTAGAGAAAATATATGGATCAAGTGTGAGAATGTTAAATTAATTCATAAGTTATGATGAATTTAATTTGATATTAAAGTGCTCCTAATTTTCTCTCCATTAAGTGTGATTAAGTGTCCACTAAATTCATTTATTTGATTCAATTGAGAGGTACCTATTGGGTTTCCATGAGTTACACCTTTAATGGAGATGTGG
>JANLJB010000706.1:0-24307 GCA_026212285.1 Bursera cuneata
AAAGAGAGGAAAGAGGAACAGAGAGCCGGGAAGGAAAAAGAAAAGAAAAGAGAAGAAAGAAGGGAAGGAAGGAAAGGAAAGAGAAGAGGAAAAAAATTCATCAATTGACCCACCAACTACAATATTGAACCTAGTTATTCCGAGTTTAATATTGAGCACCTACCTTGTGAGTGGATATTTTTAAAATTATTGAATTATTTTTCTAAAATTTATATACAATTTGTTATGAGTAAATATTTACTGAAAATGTCATTTTATTTATTATGATATTTATTGAGTATGAACAACTGTCATTGTTTTATATAGCATTATATGTTTTGAATAGATTTCAGATAAATGATTTTTAAAATCGTTTCCAGAAATTATCATGTTTTGGTCATGATTTCAGAATAATATTTATGTTGTTATAAAGTATGAGACATAATAGTTTATTGAGTGAGAAAGTGAAAGTGGTTTTCAAACTACTAAGACTTGTATCCTTCCCCAGATGAGATCATCCCTAGCTCTACCGGCGTGATGAGTTTTTCACCGGGTATGACAGTTTTTTCTCTCCCCGAGTGGTTCTACACATGCGTATGATAGATTTTATTGCTCTACTCGTGTGATGTTAGATCTCATCAGGTATTGAGAGATTATAATATTATTTATCTGCTCTACCTGTGTGATGATATTGTTCCACCAGGTATGACAGTATATTCCATGGGTACTAGTTCGGTGTGGTTTTCAGTTTAACAGAGATTGTATTAACACATGACCGAGTTATATATGTTATTTAATGTCAGTATCATATGTATGGTAAAAATAATATTTGTTTCATAGCATGTAAAGTTTATAAATTTAGATTCAATGTTTGTATATTTTAAATATATATAAGTTTTATTTTAAAAATTAATATCCCCTCATTGAGCTTTAGTGCTCACCCTTTTTCTTTATATTTTCCCCCAGGTTGTCACAGGTTTCCGTGCAAGATTGAAGCTCTAAAATATATAAGGTTGGTCATGTGACATGTTGTGTTTAATGTCATATTTCATATCACATATACATATTTTTGTTCTATATTTTGTACACATATACGAATGGTACAGTATGTATATCACATGCTGATAATGTATACATAATTGTGAAGGTTTGAGTCTCCTTTTGATGTTGGATATGGATTGCTTTGTGGAAGGGATGAGGAATCCCATTATGAATTGAGTTATGAAATTTTAGAAGTGTTTTTGATAAACAAATGAAGGAAGGAAACTAGGAAAAATAGAGGAAACTCTGTCAGATTTGCAATAGAATTATATTATTTAAAATTTTAATTAATATTAAAGTTGTGCGATAGAGGCGCAGTGAGTCTGTCTGAGGTAAAACTTGTTTTGATTATTACTTTTATAGAAGCGTCCGGATCCTATGAATAGTAATTATCGGGACGAGTCATGGCAGATATCCTCAATCAACAAGCTAATGCTACGGTATGAAGATCCTCCCTCTTCGACAGCCATTTTAGCCAGTTCTGCAAGCATTCTTGCTTCTGTTCTGCACTTTTCATGTTTATCTTCGTTCATTACCTTCTCTATAGCTTCCTTCACTAGCTCTTTCTTCGCCAACACTCCAAATTTCACTTCATTCGCCAGAGGCACCAAAACTTCAGCACTCACTGGCACACCAATTCTGAAAACTTGTAAGATTAACTTCGCATTTAAAAATTGTTCGGCAAACATAGGCCACTTGACCATTGGCACGCCAGCACAAATCCCTCCTAGCATGGAGTTCCAGCCGCAATGTGTTAAGAAAACTCCTATTGCTGGATGTGATTGAATTAGTAGTTGTGGTGGCCAACCTCGTACCAAGAGTCCTCTTCCTTTCACTCTTTCTTCACATCCATCTTCTTCTAACCATTTATCCATTTCTTCTCTATTGTAGCCCCCACTTATAACCCAAATAAATGGTTTGTTCGTAGCTTCTAAGCCTCGACCAACTTCTATCAACTGTGGAGGCGTGAGGCGATTGAGACTTCCAAAACAAGCATAAATTATGGAGTTTGGAGGCCTTGCATCGAGCCAGTTCAAGTACTGATTTCCATGATCAGATGAGGCATTGTTACCTCTTTGAGCTTTATCTAAGTTTTCCCGGTTACATAGTGATACTGGAGCAATGCACCAAACCTTGTTTCCTGTCACAATTTCGTATCTTTTCATATATTCTGCTTCCAACTCTTCAAAACTGTTAACCAGAACCCGGTCTGCTCCTGCTTCAGCTGCTGCTATCTCTCCTCGAATACGTTTTTAAGGCACCAGGTAGCTGCGCTTTTGTGAACTCGATTTTATCAGGCAATCCTGGTACCACGAAAGACTGTGACTCGGAGACGCTCTCATGGACCTTGGATTCGTGTAAATTATGAGAGCACCAGAGAATGAAGAAATTTTTCCCATCAAAAAAATCCTCGGAATCTTAAACTTGGAAGCGGTGTCAGCTGTCCACGGAGGATTTCTATCAGAAACTATACTACTGGGACGTGGTTTTAGCTCGCCAAACAATTTTTTCACTGGTTCCTGCATCATTTTGACTGCGGCAAAGAAATTTTTGAACAGGAAAGCTGACTTGAAAAATTTGGATTGGTAGGCCTCGTCCAATAACACGATCAGTAACCTTACTAACTCGGGCGGCATTGAAAGGTGTGGTAACTACGGGAACTATTACGTTACGCTCTGCCAATAACCTGGCTATGTCTACAGCAGGAAGAAACTGGCCTTGGCTCATTGAAGGTATCAACAAGAAGTGAGGTTGGCAAGGTCGTGATTGATGAGAAGCCATTGATGCTTAATTCAAAGTGTTCGATAATAATGAATACTTTCCGAAACTTGAATTGTTTCAAATAAAATATAAGGTAACTTCAATTAAAATTAATAGCTTTTGAAAACCTAACTTTATTTAATTAATTAATATCTATGAAGTATCTACGAAATTTCGGGTACAAAAAATAAATTAAAATTAACTAATTAATTATAGGTATAATATTATTCTAATATATTCAAAGCCCACCTTATTTGAAATGTATGATTTTAGGACGATGTGAAGATACCTTTTATGACTTCAAAATAATCTATGGAGTTGGTAGGGCTCAACACTCCTAATAATTTATAATAATTAGTGACCAAATTAATTGATAACTATTATTAATTGAAAACTTTTTATGATTACTTCAATTGAAACTTCAAGTATGTATGAAAACCGCATAGAGAAGAGGAAGTCAAGTCGTGGCATCAGCTGGGCTGGTAAGCATGAAGCGCAACCAAGACATTAATTTCCACACTAATAATCACGCAAGCTTTTGAGTGTCGAAAACGTAAAGAATCCTGAGTCCGCACTATCAGACTTTTCTTCGTGCAACTCAATGCGTATTGTTGTGAAAGTAGTCTGAAATGTGAACCAGTCTGGAATTCCTCTTTCAGGTTGAAAAACTACTAGTCGAGGAAGGACAGAAGGGGGTTCAAAAACTTCCTGCAACATTTAAATTGCAGTACTGTTACGTAACCATTTAACCTAAAAACTTAAATTACTATATTTATTTCTAAAATTTATATTTGAGCAAAATCAATGCAGGACGCAGTCAAAATACAGTGGTATCTTAAAAAAGTAGTAGAAATGCAGTCAACCAAGACATTAATTTCCACACTAATAATCTCACAAGCTTTGAGTGTCGAAAGAATCTTTTCTGCTCTCCCCATTTTAATTTGACAATGATTCAATAAATATCATAGGCCACGACAAGGCTTGTTCATGATAAAATAAGAGTTTAAGGAAAATTGGAAGTGTTTTAAAGTAATTGCTTTGACAATTTGCAGGTCAGATTTCAACTGAAATTTTCTTCAACTTTCATATTTTCAGAAGATACAAGGGATGGTGGGCTAGACATAAATATATCTTATCAGCTGCTCTGGATGCTGGTGTTGCCTTCATGGCTGTACTGCTTTATTTAAGCCTTGAGTCCCATGATATATATCTATGGTGCACAATGAAGCGGTCTCGAAAATGATGACCATTGCCCCTTGGCAACCTGCCCTATAGCACCGGGGATCGAAGTTGACGGATGCCCTGTGTTTTGAGGTACATCGAGATTATCCATCACCAAAGTCATTGATATGATAGGTTGTTTTGTATGAAGTTCGAAAATTAAACTGTAGGCTGGCTTTTACGAATGATGAAGTGAAACAAGAAGAAAAAGCTGTAAAATTTTTCTTGCAAAAGATAATGTAGATTATTCGTATGGGAAAAAACATTTTGTACAATGTCAGAAAAGCCAATACAATATAACAAATGTGAAATATCTGTTGATTAAAATAATAATCAGTCAACAAGCAAAATAATAATCATTCACAATAAAGATTACCAAATTTATTTAGAAAGCTGTAAATAGGAAAAACCACTAGACTTATAGTCAAATATCAAACAACTCCACTGAGTTCTTACTCTTCAGCGAAATTTAGGAGAGTACCACGTCAACAATATCTTAATTCAAAACACAATAACATCAAATTGTATCCTAAAACTATATATGACCGAAGTAAATTTCTTTGTGTCTAAGAAGTGGTTTTAAAAAAAATATACACGAAAAGAGATGATAAAAAGATAATCAAATCCAACAGAGTTATAGTGGATGATATGTCGAGATTAACCACTTAAAATTTGAGCTAAAATGGAACTTGTTTGATCATTTGATCTTCAAGATCAATTTCTTACCCTAAGTCGTCTCTCTCTTTCGGCAACTGCTGACTGCCCTCTCTCTCTTTCTTTCTTTACTTGTCTTTGTCTTTTTGTTTAATTTTTTTTTCTTCACCGTTTCTAACAATATCATATGGTGAAGCCTACTTTCACCTCATCCATTTTGATCTTTTTACACTATATGTTATGAATATTGAGTCTTAAGATGAGATGAATGTATCTTTATATCAATTGATTGGTTCATTGATGTATTTTGATGATTTTCATCTCAATCAATAAATTCTCTTCTTATTTTTCTTATTATGAACTAATAAAAAAATATATTTTTTGATATAATCTATCTTTCATCAATACATTATATACTCCTTTTACTAAAATTATTTCAGAAAATTGCACTTCATTTAGGACTTGGAACTAATATAAAGTTTAGCAGGCCACCACTGTGAAAGAACAGACGGTCATTATTTCAAGCAAAAGCTCAAAATCAACTCAGATGAGCTTTAAAGAGTATTTAGTTTCACAATTTAATCTGTAATGTAGTGAACTGAAACTTTTATACAAGTTTACACAGCATTAAAGTAATTAATGGAGTAAAATCTTTGACATGTTTTCCCCCTTTATTTCAATGTTGTTATCAATGCAGACTCCGCTCAAAGATGGCATACATTAATCCTCTTGCGAAGGCAAAAGTATGCACAAATCCTGTAACCAATGGCCATGGCTAGTAGAACCCATACCTCTTGCAAGCCACCCTTCAGGTTCACTGTGTCAAATGAAGGTGAGCTCTGCAGAGTGCGGCATCCTCCTTTGCTTTCACACTCGTATAATTGATCTCCAGAGTATTGCACCTTTAAAAGAAGTCTAAACCCGTAGTACATGAAGGACAAGTACTTCAACCACTGCATAAATATTGGTATGTGCTGCAACAAAAACACATTTAGTCAGTCTTACATAAGTATTTGATCTAATTTCACATCAGTTTTTTGTGAAGGCATCTTTATTAACAAATTTCATCAAACATATTCTAACGGTGAGACAAAAATGGCTTGATAAATCTGTTAATAGAGGTGTCAAACCATTTAATTCACAATTCTATCCTTCTCCATTAGCATAGTTCATACTGTTTCTTTTTCTGCAAGTAACTATGAAAGAAAACTAGAATACCTGGACATAGTAACCTCCTGTGAGAAGAAAGAGCATTAATACTAAAGAAGCAATCATTCCAGCTCTCTTTATACTCAAAACGGCAGCTCCAAAGAGTTCTCCGGCCCCCTAATGACAGAAAGAAAATCATTCAATCTCAAACCATGGAAAAACCTGTTTAGATTTGCTTGACTTACTTGGCTAGTAATAGCTATCAACAGGATAGCAAACAGTGTCAGGAAGAAGCAGGGAACTGTTCTTTTGAATCCAGCCATGAAGTATACAATGACCATGAAACAGGTAGGATAGAAAATATGTGCCACCATGTCACAGAGAGTGCTGCACGCATAGTACACACTTAGTCTGTACATATCTGCTTTCCTTTCTTTCACTAAATATATCTTTTCAAACGGGAAGACATATACTGCTCCAAATATGGATGAAGATGTCCAGAAAATGCAGATATAGAATATCAGACCAACCTACAATTGAGATTGTCATGATTTAGTTTGCAGTGGCAGCTAAACTTGTGATATGATCAAAGCTGTGTAAAATGTAGTACGGAAAATTACTTGATCCCTAAGCTGAGCCTCAGTTCCTGTACTCGATTTCCACCAAAGAAGACCCAACAAGACAGCAACGCCAAGTGCTTGAACTAGTCTTAGCTTATCAAAGTAATCCCTACACCTCTCTCTGAATGTTCTCCTGCAAATTATCATGAACTGCTCCCCCCAAGACAATGTCCAGTCTTTCTTAACTTGGATGGAAAATTGAAGCTGCTCTGATGTCTTCTTGTTTCGATGATTCTCTTCCTTCTCTTTCGGTTCTATATGAGTTTTGAATTTGAACTGCAGATACTAATTACCAAACGGAAAACAAATGAGGAAAAGGGAGAAGAGAGATACTACTAGCTAGATAAAAAATAAAAAATATTGGTTCTTACTTTAATTACAGCCCTTTCAGAATCAGAAGACCCTTGAGATGCCAACAAACTTTCAGGTACACTTATGTCATTCACATGTCCTGTTGCTAAATCAAGCAAGAACTCTGCAGGATTCATTGCTATTTCTGGGATGAATCTCAAAGACGAAAAGTACTCCATAGACTCTCTAGCCTTTCCATAGTACACTGGATAGCCTTCTGTTATTAGCAAAAGTTTGTCAAACATATGAAACATTCTGCTTGATGGCTGGTGGATTGTTGTGATTACTGTCCTTCCTGCCTATACAACATCAAGCTATTAGTATCTTTAAATAACAAGATTTTTTGTAGAAAATGGATACTAATAAGCTTTTACGAGGATACCTTAGCCACTTTTTGAAGAATTTGAATTAGTTTGTTAGCAGAGGTGGAATCAAGTCCTGAGGTTGGCTCATCAAGCAACAATAATGAAGGATCAACCAAAATTTCATAGCCAATACTTGTCCTTTTTCTTTCTCCACCTGATATTCCCTTAACAAAGCCTCCTCCAACTCTTGTGTGACGACATCTATGGTTATTTAAGTGATTATTTAGAGAAACTGACGTCTATAACCACAAATAAAAAAAGAAATCAGATTCACGAGTGTTGTCTTGTATTTTGTACAGTTCATACCTTTCAAGACCTAGTTCCTTTACAATGATCTCAACTCTAGCATATTTTTGTTGTCTGTTCATGTTGCCTGGAAGTCTCAAAAATGCTGCAAACACCAAAGTTTCTTCTACTGTTAGTTGTGGGAGTAGCACATCGTCTTGTGTCACAAATCCAATCCTGTTTCAGAAAGTATCTTAAGAACTAAAATATTAACAAAATCAAACCGTTTATCAACTGCCATGGAGCAGTGAAAAGCTTCTTTAAAATTGGCTAACCTCCTCTTAAGAGCAGCATTGTAAGGAATGTCATTGTAGGTTATACTTCCTTTAACATTGTCTGTTAATCTTCCTCCAATTATCTTCAACAAGGTTGTTTTCCCACTCCCAGAAGGACCCATCAGAGCCAGAATTTCACCAGGGCCAATGCTTCCTGTTATCCCCTTCAGGATATGTTTATAATCCTTCTCAAAGCTTATCTGTGAGGCCACCTTTGACACCACTGCCTTCACACGGTTGGCAGAGGAAGCTTGGCTAATTTTCACCTTAAACTCCACATCTTCAAACTGCATTATCAAGATACATAACGTAGAACAAGTCTAGCAAGTGGAACAAGTAAAGTTAACAATATTACACTACTATATATACCTTGAGAAAGATTGGAAGAGGGCGATTTTTATCGGGATTCAAGCTATCGTCTTCTATGTCAATCTCTGAGTATCTATTTCTACGGTAAGCTTGGGACATGAACTCTATGTTGTGACCAAAACCATTGCTGCCAGCAATCTGCATAGACCCCATAGTTGGAGGGGACAATGACATGTCTTCGATCTCATTCGCGCTTGCAATTTCCATCATCTCAAAGAGTATGTACTTCAGAAGTGGTTTGTATATAATCTTAAGGGGCTTAATAAAATATGCAGTGTGTAAGTGAATCAACTGTGACAAACCAAATGCTAGCCTGCCTATATATCAAGTAAGAGTATAGGTGGGTAAGCCACATGCTTTCCATGGATAAATTTGGGAATATATAGGTCTTGGTTTTGGTTTAGTTCTTGCACACCCTTTGTAACCATTTTGACTAGCCTTGTAAACATGCCAAAAAGATGACTCTAAACTCAAACTTCCTTTCTTGGTTCTATTTTCTTGAACTTCTGCTAACTAGCTTAGGAAAAATTAGGTGCATTTTGCATATGTATGCTCCATCAATAAATGCCCTTCTTTTGTGAATGCATGTTGACAAACTCTCATATATGCTCTAGTGCAATAAAGACTTTTATCTTTCTTTTTTTTAAGTAGTTTTTTTTTTTTTTAAACCAAAAATGGCACGTTTTGGACTGTGCAAGTTTAAGAAAGAGATCGAATGGCGTGGTCTTGATCTCTAATCTCAAAACGACTCCGTTTACAAGGAAAAAAAAAAGAAGTGAAATGATTAGTAGATAACGCCGTTTTGGCTCCTGATGGAAAGAAACGACATCGTTTTTATGGACAGTGTGTAAAATAAAATAGGTTCACGCCTGCCTGGCTGAACCTTCGATTCTGGAGAACCGTCGCCCGATCTGAATGGATTCCTGCAGATTATATGCGTTGATTACTGCAGCTTCGGCATCCATCTGAAGAGGACTTGTATAAATTGATCGTCTTCTTGGTGGGAAAAAAAAAGATTTCTGAATTGCCTGAAGGTGGAAAATTTGGTGAAGTAAACTCAGATTATCGACTTAAAGCACGTTGAAAGCACTTTGGAGGATAATGAAGGGTTAGACTCTGGTCATCAGAAAGTTGAATTCAAATTAAAGAGTCAGATTGGAGAATGAGGAGTGAAGCAGCAGAGCTGGCCAATTCCGAGGCTGAAACTGAATCTGTAACTGGATCTTCCTATAGTGGTCATCTTCTTCCTTCGAGGATGGAGGAAATGTCTTATGAGCCACTGACTAATAGAGTTTGTACAAAGGACCTGGCTGAAGAACCTGCGAAGTCAGAAGGGGATGAGAAGCAGATGTCAGTGTCTGACCACAAAGAAACTTCTTTTAGAAAGCAGTCTTCAAAGGTAATGTTTGTCTAAACTACTACAATTTGGACTATAACATGACTTGATGAAGAGACTAGAATGGAAAATTCTATGTTGTTTGTGTCTGGGTTGATTGAATTTATTGCTTGATGTTTGTTGTTTTAAGTAGATGAGAAATGAGGATGAAGTTTTACAAAATGGAGAACAAGAGCTTGTGGTGGAGGCTACTTTGGAGGGTTCAAAATCAGGGAATCTTGAAGAAGAGTTTGAGTTGTTGAAGGCAGTTGCAGAAATGGCTTTTGATGATTCTCATCCTATTGAGTTTTACCTTGAGCAGCTTGAGGAGAAAGTAGATGGGAGAAAGTGTAATCTTGTTGAAATGGAGTCAGAGTGGTATGTTACAGTTTTTTCCAATTAATTTGTAATAAATTTGCTATTCCTATGCTTGGAATTGAAGTGTTTACTTGGCTTCGATGATTCTTTCTCAGGGATGCTTTGAGAAATTCTCTGGAAGAGAAAAAGAGAATTCTTGAAGAATCTCTTTATGGAAATGATCCAGAAGCTCAAGAAAAGCTCCAGAAGTTGAGAGAAGTTAAACTGGAAAAACAATATGTTTTATCTGAAATTCGAAWGAGGTATATAATCKAAATTAAAGTGTAGTGTGTGGAAGTCTTCAGTTGCTGCTTCACAGTWTGAGTTTCGACGTGTGTGATTGAAAGTTGGAGTGGCCTGATTTTCATTTCTGATAGTCATTTTTGAAGGATACTGTTTACAAATCAAAAAACGACCAATGGTGTGTCTATTTTACATCGTTATATTTTTCATATTACTTAGCCTGCTGCTTGTGAAATTCCTACTTTCCTGATTTTAGTTTGAGCTGCAACTCCTGAATCTTATATTTTCTGTTGAATTACATTTTTTTGGGAGGCTATAACGCTATAAGTAATAAAATTTGTAGTTTGTGGCTTATATAGGAAATGAGCATGCACTTGACTAATTGTTTGCTCATAGTTGTTCAGTTTAGTTTAATATCTTCTATAGATTAACTTCACCTGTTCTTATGCGGATGTCTTGTCATTCTGTAGGGAGGATGAATACTCTAAGCTTTCTGAAGATCTCAAAAAGCAGCCCAAAGGGGAATCTAGGAGATCCTACATTGAGCGGATAAAAGAGATCACTAAAAACAGTCGGAAACAAGATGTTGACATAGAGCGAATATTGAAAGAAACTAGGGAGCTTCAGTTAGAAAGTAATTCTATCCAAGAACGACTTCATAGAACGTATGCCATTGTAGATGATATGATTTTCAGGTACGTATCATGTATTCTTGTTTTTATTAACTGTGAAGTTGACTCATATGTGATCTAAGTTAATCTGCAAAAAATTAGTACAAAAAATTTGGATAACATGCTTTTGCATATTGCAGAGAAGCTAAGAAAGACTCTGTTGGCCGCCAGGCTTATAGACTCCTCACAAGCATACATGAGAGCTTTGAGCAAGTCTCAGAGAAAATCCTTGCCACCGATAGAGTACGAAGAGAAGTAGCTGAATATGAAAAGAAGCTAGCAGCCATGGCTTCCAGAAGCTTAAATGTGGACAAAGTACAAGCTGATCTTGACGCCATTATGAAGGAAAATGAGTGCCTGGAGAATGCCTTAAATGATAATTAGAAGCATCCGCAACTTGGCAATAGAGTCCATTTTTCAGTTCTTAACATTATTGCCTCTCGGATGATACTATTTGAAAATCCTAAATCCAATCAGAATTACACTTCCTAATATTTTATTGATAATCTTCGAAACCTTAGAAAAGATACACACTTACATTCTTTTCCCTTCCTTCGTAAAAGATCATTTGATTTGCTTATATGAAATCCACAGAATCTGTCATATTAGACTGTGAGGTCTTTCCCTCGTTTACTCTAAATTGAAGGCATACCAATAGAACTAAGCTCTTTGACAGATGTAGATATGCACACATCTGCTCTGATACCATTCGGAATGAATTCATAATAATGTTAGCATTCTAAGTACTCCTACAATGCACATATGCACATCTTCTGCTCTGATACCATTCTTAACTGTACTCATAACAACAATAGCATACTAAGCCCTCCCTTAAATGTAGAAACACGCACATGAGCCCAACAACGGTGTTAAACCTAAACTGTGTGCTGACCCAGAACCAGAAACCAATGCATGCCCTGGAGTAAAGCTCTATGCCTGTCGGTCCACTTCTTAACCTGACTCACAAGTTTTGGGTCACATTCTCTATCTGCTCTATGTTTAAACCCAAGCCAGGGATTCAAATACTAACCCATTATCAACAAATCCATTTGCAAATTTCCTGGATCTTGCTTACTTCATGGGGTTCTGATAAAAATTCAATTAATTGCTACTAATTTCTCTATTAAAACTGCATATCAAAATTAGTTTCACAAACTAGATTCATTGGACCATTTGCCCATGTCATACTGCACACCCATTTATTTGTATGTTTCTAAATTCAGGTACAAGAATGAACTATATGAGTACAAAATTTTAGAATAAAAATGCGTAGTTTCCAAACCATTATTGAACTTGGTGGTTGGACGTTAGTCATGGCAAGACAGTGATGGAAACAACACAGCGCAACGTATCAGTTTTAACTTTTACATCGTTGATATATTTGAGGACTCTTTTTGGATGGAATTGAAAGCCTATCACTATCACTTGCCTTCTTGATATCTATCTATCTATGATTTGATCTTTTACCCAATTGGTTAAATTAAGTTAACTAATAACACGTAATGCATAAGTCATCCACCATTTAAGGAGCCACGAGGCAAAGTAATAGATGATTAATCAAGAGTCTTGATTGCTACAATTATTACAGGACATTTTACTATTTCAATACCCTAATAAAGCCACGTTGCATGATTCACCAGACTGTGGGACTCACTCATTGATTAAAGTTCAAATCTACATTGAACATATGAAAGTGATTTCCTACTTGTGACATACCTGTATTTACATTATTGTAGTTATAAAAAGTGGTCCAATTTTTTTTAATTTTTATTCTTTATTTTAAGAAAAATTGAAATTCTTATACGTACAATAATGATAACATTATTAATCTAATATTAGATGTATTGATGAAGAAACCATTTACTCTCATTAACTATGAGTACTTAACGGTGACAATGGCACATGTATTGACTATTTCTTAGATTACATAACATAATGTTTCCTTAGCTTCTCCGGAAACCAAAACCAACATCGGTTGAAGACATTAAGCAATGTACTTGCAACCACCCAACAAGACATTTGGCAGAGTTTCAGCAACTATTGGTTCTGTATTTCTATACCATCACTAGAGTCAACAACATATAACCAAATCCCCATTAATATTTACTCTTATTTTATTCAATTTTTTTGTTTAATTAACTGCTCCCTATAGGACTCTCTTCTCCATATTTATCTGCATAATCTTATAAAATAATCACAAAAGAGTTAATCAACTTATCTTCTTCATAGACTCTCTTTTTTATCCTTCTTGTTTGAATGAAATGTTATCTTTTCACCACGGACTGGTGTATGTTGGTATGATAAAATGTACATTTTGATTAATATGTGAAACCAAAATCAGCATCTGCGCTGGGTTGGTAATGGGTTTGCTGGATTCCTTGCTGGGGAGAGATGGCAGAAAGTTTATAAAACGCAAAGACAGTGATGCAGGAGAAGCAGGTTCTTTTTTCTTTTTCAATGGAACATTAAGCTAGCTACATTGTTATCTACTCAGTTGCATATATGATGAGTTTCATTGTTTTCATATTATCGTTTCTTCAATGTGCATGTTCTCAGTTAATGGGACTTTTGTTTTGTTTTCTCATTTGAGATAGTCTCACATAAAATGGTATTATGCAATGTTGTGGGTTCTGTGTTTTTTATTTTTTTGTTTCTTGGATATGATTCTCGTTTTCTTAAACTGCTCTTAACGTTAATTTGCACCGCTCTGTTGATTCTTCTTTTTAATGAATTTTATCACATAAGGAGTTTCTTCTGATTCTCAACATATGGTTCAACGAAACAAGGGATAATTTTCCTTCTGCTAAATTGTTTCAGAGGTTGTTCATTTTCATATTTGCCAGCATAGCTGGTTGCCCTTTTTCCAGATCACAGATCTTATTCATTATTCTGCAACATGGTTGAAACTGTAATATTCATTCAGTTGCTTAACAAAGCATTTATGATTTTTTATTGAATTTATTACATTTTTTTATTGAATTTAATAAATTTTTTATGATCAGGTAGAGCACTGGAGGAAATCAGAGGAACTCTATACAATGACCTTCGAACTTCGGAGGGAGCCAAGCGCCAACAGCAAAGATTTTGTGGACCGGTGGTGGCAATGACCTTCAATTTCATGGTCTCTGTGGGAATTATTCTAACAAACAAACTTGTCAGTTCCTTTTCCTTTTCTCTCAAGCATTGCAGTTTGTTCATCTCAACAATTCTGCAGCTTGCATTGATTTAAGATTCCTAATGTGCTGGTGACCAAAATGTTTTATCTCACATTTTCGTTTTATGTGCAGTCTTAAAATGCATTTAAGAGTATATATTCACCTTTTAAAGATTGTGTCAAAATAATTTTTATTATGAAATTAATTAATCTTTTAAGTATTAACGTAGATCCTTAGAATATATGTTAAAACTACCCTAATTTTATATATATGTATATATATACATATATATTCAGCTAGAACAATCTCTTATTCGGTTACATTTTTGCTTACAGGTGATGGGAAGAGTTGGGTTTAACTACCCAATCTTTCTTACCCTAATTCACTACACTGTAGCATGGGTGCTGCTTGCCATTTTCAAGGCATTGTCACTACTACCAGTCTCCCCTCCCTCTAAAACTACTCCTTTCTCATCTATCTTTGCTCTGGGTGTTGTCATGTCTTTTGCCACTGGCTTGGCCAACACTAGCCTAAAGCATAACAGGTTTGTGATTTAGGATTTAACTTTTGTAATATAGCGACTTGTCAGATTGCCAAGTTCCCTCACTCTTCATGTGAATTTGTGCAGTAGCAAGTTGTCAGTTGTCACTTTATCAAGTTTCCTCACAATTCATGTGATTTCTTTACAGTATTGGTTTCTACCAGATGACAAAAATTGCTGTCACTCCTACTATTGTTTTGGCAGAATTTATCCTCTTTAGCAAAACCATTTCTTATCATAAGGTCAGTTAGCTTCTCACTTTCCTCCATTTTCTTCCCTTCAACTATTGCTTAAAGATCCAGAAACTTAAATTAAAATGATAGATTTAAACATATATATCACATCTTACATCAGTAATAAATAAGTTAGATTTTACACATTCATCTTTCATCCTCGTAGATATGTTTTTAGTATTCTTATAAATATCCTGTACTCAAAATGCAACTACTTAGTGATGAAATTTAAACCTTATAAAACAAGTCAAAACTTTATTCGTGAACAATATAGGATGTGACAATATATTAACATATATAATTATTTTTTAGCTAGTTCTGACAGAGTCCATGCAACTCCATAGGTTTTGGCCCTGGTGGTTGTCTCAGCAGGTGTGGCAGTTGCAACCGTAACAGATTTAGAGTTCAACGTATTTGGTGCTAGTATTGCAATTGCATGGATAATCCCAAGTGCCATAAATAAAATTCTTTGGTCTAATCTGCAGCAAAAAGGCAACTGGACTGCTCTAGCGTAAGTGCATATAAACTCTTATTTTTTGGAAGTAGATCGTTGAATCACTCTATGTATACATAAAGAACAACTTTTGATTGCAGGTTGATGTGGAAGACTACTCCAATCACGGTTTTCTTCCTGCTAGCTTTGATGCCATGGTTGGATCCACCAGGAGTGTTATTGTTTAAGTGGGATCTCAATAACTCATCTGCCATTCTAATATCAGCTATCCTTGGTTTTCTCCTGCAATGGTCTGGCGCTTTGGCACTTGGGTGAGACTCGATTCATAAACATGTACACAAATGATCAAAAGCAAAATTTCGGAGAATATTTTTTATTTATGCCCATTAGAGTTGTACTCACAATAGTTTGTTCTTTGTATGCAGTGCAACTTCTGCAACCTCTCATGTTGTGTTAGGGCAATTCAAGACTTGTGTGATTCTACTTGGAGGCTATCTTCTTTTCAACTCGGATCCGGGATTTGTGAGCATTTGTGGAGCTGTTGCAGCTCTGTGTGGAATGTCAGTTTATACATCACTTAATATGAAAAAGCCGCTTGATAGTTCAAGCAAGCAGCTCCCAATGCAAAATATACCACCACTATCCAAACCAAAAATAAATACTGAAGCTGAAGTAGACTCAAATGGAACCACAAACGTTGTCTGAACTTTAAGCTGAGAAAGCTCTAAGAATTGAGAGAAAAAATAGAGATTCTAACACCAGGCCTTTCAGATTCATAGGAAGTTTTGTCGGCATTTTTCTTAGATATGGGAAGCAAGATTTGTACAGAGACAAATTTGGATTTTCTCAACGGAAATTATTCGCTTTTTATTTCTACGAACCTAACATAAATATTTTTCTATAATTTGACATGACATAATATCATTGCTCAATATAAATCTATAGTAAATAAAAGTTTGTATATATATAAAATCAAATTATATAAAAATGATTAAATTATAATCTCGCCCGTAGACAAATAGCAGTAAAAAATAATATATATTGTCCAAACATCAGGCTGTACTGGATTTGAGGTAATCAACCTGTAAGCACTATAATGCTGATTTCTTACATGACAATTGATATGCTTCAGAGAGTTCAATTCTAAAATGTAATCACCCAATTTTCAGAATATCATGACATTATTTTAAGCCACACAAGATTTTAACTGATTTCAGCAAACATAATGTACCAAAAGGAGGGATCTGCATTCATCAAATCAGAATAAAATATAAACGCCCATTCTCATATATCAATTACAGCGGTATACTTCAGTCCCCCATCAAAATTTAATATACAGGTGAGACAACAGAAAGTAAAAATTGGTAAATCCCACCTCCTCTCTTTGACCTCTTAAATTCCTATAAGATCTCATGAAATTAATAAGTCTAACCCAAAATAAAGATAGCAAAAATGTTCACCTAAGAGAAATTGCGAGCAAAAGAACAAGATGAATATCAGAAAACCTGCACCTGTCACATTCATAACTTCAAAAGGTCAGCAACACGTATCCCCAACAAAGACTTGTCCTAAAACTTCTAGGACGCATACCATATTTACACTAATATCAGGACAGGTTCATAGTAACACAGTTTCCTCCTGAGAAGTTTTACTAGATTAGTAACTAGGATTCCAATTGACCTGTGCAAGCTGAGGTTGCTGATAAGCACCAGAAGGAGGTCCCATAGTTTCAACAGCCGCAGCCATGGCTTGAGACTGTTGCAATAGTGGATTAACATTTGAAGGGGCAGCTAATGTCTGTGCTGGTTGATAAATTCCAGGAAAGGCATTGTGTCCAGTTTGTGCAGGTGCAAATGCAATGTGCTGTCCTTGGAGAGAGAGGTTGTACAAAGGATTGATCTGCATGTTCGATAAATCATGTCCTGGTGCAGGTATCCAGACACCAGAACCTTCACTCTGCAAGGAACAACCATTGTATTAAATTCCAGCTATTCTACTATAAAAATTCAAAAAAAAAAAAAAAAACAAAAGAGAGATATCAATTTTTACAGTTATATNATAAAAATTCAAAAAAAAAAAAAAAAACAAAAGAGAGATATCAATTTTTACAGTTATACACTAATCTAACAATCTAGATTATTCCAACACAATTGATGATTAGGCTATTAATCGAAATTAGCAGGATCCCCGTCCAAGATAACAATAACACTGTTTTGGATCTGACCTTGATATGAATACCAATACAATACAATGTATCTAGTTGAAATGCAAGGAAACAGAAAGTATAAAATAGTCCCAAATGAGGAGCAGAAACCAACCAGTGGTCTTGTTGTATAGATATGATTATCTTTCAACTGAGATGCTGCAAGATCCTCATTACTGGTAGACTTTCCAGAGGTGCCAGCAGTAATGGGATTAAAACCAACAGGAGAAGAGCCATATGAACCATAGCCGGATGCAATTCCAATATTACTTGGATTTCCTGCAGTAGTTCCTGTCTTGAATTGTGCAATAGGGAACTTGACTCCAGCAGCAGCTGCTGCTGATGATAGATATATGTTACCAGTTGAAAGCTGCTGGGGAAGCCCATTGGGACTTAAGAACTGATGTATATGTGGCATAAAATAAGGAGAGAGGTAGTGGCCATAAGAGAGGAAGCTTGGAAAAGGCTGCCTGAAAAGGTGAACTGGCTGTGGTGGGGCAGCAACAGAGCTCTGCACAGATGGAGCTGCACTTGAGCTAGGAGCCAGAGAATTCCCATTCTACACATTTAGAGTATGAGAAGCACTTAGTAGCTTTAGAAAGTAGGGAAAGGAGAACCAAGTATAGGCAAAGCAAATGACTTAAAAAATCACCATCCAAGTTCCCAAACAAAAAAGGTATTGCCACCAATATAAATTTTATCCTCAGAACACCAAAAGAAATCTATGAGGCCATCCTTTCAATATCTTATTCCATGAAACATATAGATATGAAACTTTGCACATAGAAGTTTTGTTAAACAAAAATACTTAAAAATATAAGGTCTTACACAAACTAATTCCATAACTGCATTCCTTGGTTTATACTGACACTAAATGAGTTAAGTTATGATTTAACATATTGATAGCTACATCAAATTTTTCAATAATGTTTTGTTCGAGTCAACATATTATCTTTGGTCCTTAACTATCAATTTAAGATTTTGAATCAAATAATAACTTAAATAGTATTAGATCCAAGTTTACTACGTGCTCTTATCTTTGAATCCCCCCATTGTCTTAATTAAATACCAATTATAAGTTGTGTTTGTGCTCAAATATCTTGATTACATTACTTAAATAATATTAATAATAATATGTTGTGTTTAGTCCACATGCATGTGCACGTAAGGGGGCATGTTAGACCTAAATTACTATTGTTGAGTCCTTAATTATCAGCTTTAGCTTTTGGGACATTGATAGCTTAACATATAATTTGCCATCTAAAGAAGTCTCTAATAAAATGATGTCATCCTGCATACATATGATCCACATCAAAGAATGCCTCAGTTCTATTTGAGCAGCATCCTAAAACTTGCATTATCAAGAAAACACAAAATTTTTCCACAACAAAACCACACATATTACTAACATCAATCCTTGCCCACCCCTGCCCAACCCCAAAAAGAAAAATAAGGCAAATGATTGAGAGGAACAAATAAATTGACATAATTAAACATAGTATATGAACAATTTATTTAGGAACATGACATGGCCTTACAGCAAAGTTTGAGATGAGAGAAACATCACGTGCCTGAGTCTCAGCTCCTTCCACCTGTACAAGTTGGCTCGCAGGTGAGGGTAACATGAAACCAAAACCATAGTTTGGAATACTTTGAACAGGGGGTTTCTGTTGGCCTTCCGGAAGCAAGGGCATCTCCTGCTTTAATTCGTCATGCTTCAACTCTGAACCAGTTGAGATATTACCAACTGTAAGAGGCACTTTATCCACAAAAGGAGGAGACTGCAGATGATCAGGAGCTTCTCCTTGAGTGGTTGAGGATATGTTTTGACTGCTGCAGAAAGCTCACAAACAATCAATTGCATCCAATAAAAATGTTATTGGATATCAAGTGACAACAATTCTCATTCAGTCATCTTATACTCTGCAGATAGTTGCTTGAATAAAGCTGAAGATGACTTTGAATTAACATGCACTTATGTTTTAAAACCAATTTTAGAGAATTCAGATGAGAGATCAAATTTATAGTCATATGCCACTATTCAAGCAAGAGGAACAAGAAAATAAACTCAGCATAAAATCACAAAGGGCCCAAATACTATGTACAGTGTTCACCAACCTAGGAGAAGGTTCTCCAGCAGTTATGTCACCTCCACAAGAAGATTCAGTGGTACAGACAGAGTTAAGCTCTTCACTGATGCCATTGACATACTTTGTCGCTAATGCAAAACAAGGATCAATGCTTCCAAAAGTCAACCCATTTTTAACCGCTTCAGAAACTTTGAAGTGACTGGGAAAGGTAACATGTTGACCATCAGTAACAGTTGACTCGGGAGGCAACTGAGGATTGGCTTTAACAGCACCAGTCACATCCCCTGCTGTTACCAGTTTTTCAAAAGCATGAGCAACGTGAATATGCCAAATATAAAAGCAAACAGAATGGTGTAGCATGGTGTGGATTCATGGATTTCACACATCACAAGAAGAAAAGAAAATAAAAAAAAAATATGTTTTGAATCCAAGTTGGAGATAGTCACAAAACAAGAAAATAAAAAACTTACATTCAATTTGAAACCATATACAAACACTTGAAGTTTGACCATTAAGTACACACAGATGTCACAGTTAAAAGAAATTCATTATAGATTTTTCTCTACTACTTAATTTGTTTTTAATTGGCTATTTTGCCACCCTAATTTATCACAGAGACAGTATGTAGAATACTAAAGAAAAAAATGCCAAGATTGTATCATTAAGTGCAAAAAGGTATAAACCAGTCCTCCCTCTCTAAAAATTTATCCAACTCGAACTGCCTCACTACCATCCCAACTCACTGTGAAGATAAATGGCTCAAAGTCGAAATAGAGCCATAACAATCATTTGACACTAGAAAGAAAATGAAATCTATGTTATTATTACAGAATCTAATATAAAGAAGAAAAAGAAAATGGACTGTACCTTTAGGAGGTGAAATAGACTCTTGTGGTTCTTGGCTACCATTGTCAGAAGAATGGGTAGCCAAAGAACTGTCATGGGCTTCTAGGGAAGAAGACTGTAAAGGCTCAGAAAGCTGATTCTTTTCCACTTCCTTTGACTTAATTTCAGCCATCTTTTTGTCGATAGAGTTTGAAGCGTTGGAGGTTTCCTTTTTACTCTTGGATGACTCTATGTCAACATCAGAGGAAACATTTTTGTTTCCATGAATATGGTTTGGTTCAGCTCCTTTCAGCTGGCTCCCTACTTCACGAATAATAGTGCCCACCACACCAGAATTCCAGGACACAGGTGATGACAGTACAGGATCTGAAGCCGAGGAATAGACACCAGATACAGATGCTGGATTGGCAGAAGTAGGAAGGTGATTGGAACCTGATGTGGTCTTTTCTTTCTCAACTTTAATCATGGAGCCAAAGGTGGGAGTGGGTAGAAGTGGTGCAGTCACCAACTTTTCTGCGTCAACAGCTTTATTATCTTCAGGTTCAGGAATCACATCAATGGCAGACAATTCAGAGTCAAGTCCATGACTAAGACTTCCGTTGGATAGACTCGAAGTGCCACTGGGTACAGATCTGTAATTCAGTTGAGACAAATTTAAATTTAATAAGTAATTCACTTCTTTGTTTAGAAGGAGTTTTTAAGTAGTTATTATAGATAATAAAGACCACAGAATAATGAAACTTTGGTTATAAGATTACTTTGTCCCATGAGGTATGGCATTATTTTTTGTTTTCCGCAACACCGGACCTCTCTCTGTGAGTTGATTAATTCCATTTTCCCTCCGAGGAGCTAAATTCCTCCCACTGGCAGCAACTGATAAGAGCAAGTTGTAAGACATAGATTTCAGGATGATAATTACACCGGACAGCTCTCCATAAAGTAAATAAAATTACAAGTCTCCCAAATTGCTAAGGGGAGATGGCACTAGGACTACTAAAAAATGCAAACAAATTACACCGCGACCTCAAACAAATGGGAATAATAATGCCCTTAGAATCAACATATGAGTGAACACAAACAGGAGCCTGATCAACTATCATAGATGACATTGTTTTGAGATCAAGCCTTCGTGTTTTTATTTTGAAGGGGTATAAGTAAATGCTATTATTATAATTCTAAATCTAGGTGTCTAAGCAAGGCTATTAAAATTGGCAAAATCAAAATTTTAAAATACCAGTAAAAATTTACCACAAGAGTTAGCATTAGAATAATAGTTCCCTCGACCACCCTTAGCCCCTTGTCCCTGCAATAGTACAAGTACCAAAAAATCAGGATGTAACTACCTCTCAAAAACTTAACTGCAGAAGAATGCATGTGAAAAGTAGACATAAAGAACAGGGTAGAACTGATATCAGTTCAATCCTTAATGAACTCATTCTTGGTTCATAACCAAACAGGTAGAGAGTATCAAATCCAAATGATTGCCAGACCCCACCAAGGCCTAGAATTGAACATTAAAGGTAATGGAAAAGGATATAATAAGCTAACATTTCAATTTCCAATAATACAACTATAATCTTACCACAGCAGATACCACGTATTGAAGAATGTTCCTAACGATCCTAATATATGATTTTTCATTTTAGGTCCTACAACAAGATATTCCCAGTTTCTATTAGTTTACTTTTTTCTTCACTGCAGTAGGTTGGCATCTTTGAATCAGTCATTGCAATCTTGAGCTTCAAGACACAATAACTAGTTATGAGTTTATAGGTGTATTCTCAAGTCTCAACAATTTTTTTTCCCTTTCTTTTAAGAAATAAAAAATAAATCTTTTTGGCCATTAGAAATAAAAAGAATTCTACCTCCTTTTTCCGATCACGTTTCTTTTTCACTTCATGAAACGTATCTGCACAACCAGAACAATAAATTGATTATTTTTGTTGATAAAAAGTTACAGATGCATAATTAGTATGCATCCTACTAAAGAAACATGAGTATTGTCATATCAAATTAGACAAGTTACGGTACATTGGATGGCACAAATGCATTGCCAAAGAAATACCTGTAGTGAGAAACTTGATAATCATAATTTCTTCATAATGCACAGAGCAAGAATGCCAGATGCTCAGAAATAACTTAAACTTCAAATTATTCTTCTTACAAGTCCCACTAAAATACTATTTTATTTGAGGAAGAAATAAATGTTTGGCATGGTCAACACTTTAGTCAAAGTTGCTTTATGTCCTATATTCTTCCCTGGTCTCAGCACAAGCACATTCTTGGCACAGAAAGTTTCCAAAATTTAACAAATTAAAAAGAACTAAACAAACACACTCAAAGACACCAACTTTCTTTTATTTTCTCACTTTTTCTCTGTAAACAAACACACTCTTCAAAAAAAAAACAGAAAAGCCAAGAAAAACAGATCATATAATCTAACAAACACATAAACACTTTAACCTACACATACAAAAGCCCAATGTAGAACAAACTTATGAAAAACCGTTCTACATATATACACACACATGAATCCAGCTAAGTAAATATAAAGCTAAACATAGAATCTTTTTCTAAAATAACGAATATACTCAATAGGCAGTTGCTAAAATCTCTAAATTTACAACAATAACACAAAAAACACCAATACGAAACACCTCCACATTCATGTTAAAGCCTAATGCATACACAACCCCTTACCATGTATGCATACAAAACGTCTACCTAGCTAAATATTGAGGCTTTCGTGCAATACCCAGATGCAAAAAGAACTCTAATGTAGAATACTTTTATGAAAAACCCTACTACATATACACAAACAAATCCAGCTATGCGTATATAAAGCTGAACATAGAATCATTTTCTACAATGATGAAGATACTCAATACCAGTTGCTTTAAAACTCTAAATTTACAACATTAACACATAAAACACCAATACGAAACACATTCACATTCATGTGAAAGCCGAATGCAAAAACAAACCCTCAACCATGTATGCATACAAAACGTCTACCTAGCTAAATATTGAAGATTTTCGTGCAATACTCAGATGCAAAAAGAACTCAACTTTGTTAAATGTAGAAGCATAGAAACCCTGATGCACATAGACATGTGGGTGACATCCATATACCTAGATAAAGGAGCTTTTGAGCCGTCTCATTGGGATCCATGGAGCAATCTTGGAGAACAGAGTAGATCTCTTCATCACTGTGTTGCTTGCCAGTGGTCTCTCGTATGCTTTGTATCGTAGAGCGTACATGGGCTGGGATCGTAACCGTAAACCCACCTTCCTCGCCGCTCTTGCTCCTGCTATTCTTGCTCATGTTGCAGAGAAGAGAAGGGAAGAGAAGAAGGGTCCTTTCAGAAAGAAAAATAAATAAATAAATAAATATGTTTTCAATGTGTTTGTGTGTTTGCTTGTTAGAGAGAGTAGAAACATAACATGGTAAGAATTATTATTATTATTATGTGTATAACTCAAAGCCCTTTCGGCTTTTGTGGTTGGCTCTGGGTGGTGTTTATATAGACAGAAAATTGTTGAAAATAAGAATTGTAATTGTGCATTTCCACCCTAGTTTATCATAAGTTATTTGGTATTGTAGATAGAAATCCATGTTCAGAATAGTCCTTTGAGTATGACCAATAATTGTCTTAAGGGGTGAGTGTATTTTGGGGGAATTGTGACGCGTGTTCATTCAGTATAATATAAGAAAAAGGAGAAAAGAGAAAAGATTATATTGGCATCCATATAACATATTATCTATGTGTCTATCTAATATTATAATAATATGTTTAATATAACATATTATCTATGTGTCTTATCTAATATTATAGTAATATGTTTGTGTTTATTTTATCTTTCTTGTAATGAATATATATAGGGTCCTTATATGTTCGTTTCATTAAAAATACTATCTTCTTCGTTTTTAATAGTTTGATATAATTGGATGAACATTAATGACGTTCTATACTTGTATCACCTACTATTTTTTATAAGAAAATCTATTAAAAGATCGGTATACATATCATCCTTATATCTAGAGGATAAACTTATAGATAATATGATA